>QEOT01124057.1:2718-134896 GCA_003123785.1 Pterocarya stenoptera
ATATATATATATATATAGCCATCATTTTCTTTGATCTTAAACAGACTACAGAACAAAGGAAGTTTGTTCCCCAGCACTGATTAAAATGAGCAGATGTAGAAATGGAGCAATATACGTCTCATCATGCATGGGGAAAAAGAAATTAAAAAACAGAAGAACTATTCTACTTGAAAGGAAATAGGAAACAATATTCAGATTGATAATGTTCCCTGATAGAAAAAAAAATTTAAAAAAAAAAAAACAGGAAAGATTAAAATCATACAATTGCTGAACATGGAGATGTCCATCATCTGACGCCGTATTAAAGCACACAATCCCTGTCCAATTTGATGTACATGGATCCCCTCGATTCCAATTATTTAGATGATTTTCTGGATCTATCAAACTTCTCTTGACGGCCTGCAATGCTGTCACTGCACGCTAATACACATGTTAACCATCATTTCATCAACATTGAAGCAGGCCCAAGTTGAGCATATACACTCAAAAAAATAACTACAGTCCAAATTACACTAATAAAAATCAGTTGCTACAGGATTCATGAATAAAAATCAGTTGCAACAGGATTCATGAATAAAAAAATAACTACAGTCCAAATTACACTAATAAAAAACATTAGTCAAAACGATTCTCACTCGATTCTAATACTATTGCGACAGGATTCATGAATAAATAAAACAGCCCATCATTATAATGGAGACCTCTAAACACTTTTTTTAACTGAGAGAACTAGAGCAAATAACCTTCTAGGGGGTAGGTAATGGCCCTAATGGGATCCTGTGCTCTGATAAGTAGTGAAGACCAACACAACCATGCAAAAACAAACAATCCATGCGTCCAAGCTCTTGACTGATACATCCCAATAACGCAAAGAACACCAGAACCCTCAAATTTCTGTCAGTACCCAGCACTGGAAATTGTTGTAGTATCCGAATACTCCGCCTGATAAGAGGAAATAATTATCAGAACTTACGCAATTGAACTCTAAAGCAGCTCAATTTGTATTTATGAAGAAAAAATATTAGCTTTCAACACTTGAGAAAAAAATGAACACCAAACTATTCAAATTCAAGTGAAGCAATTAAAGAAATCACCAAACAACTCAAAATCTAGCCTCATGCGTAAAACTTGAGAAGAAACAGAGCAACCAAACTCTGACCAAAGCAAGGAAACTAAGGTTGTCAGGGGGAAAAAAAGAAGAAGAAATCCTTCGTACAAGTACACTGAATACCTGGAAATCTATTAGAATGATGGGAGTTCAACTACAATGTTGTCCATCTATATATGCTTGCAATATCATCAAAGCTACTAATTAAATCTATCTCCTCTCACCGTCCATTTAACAAGTATCAATCTGGGGCCCGGGGGACTTGAGCTAATTAAAAACAAAGTTTGAAATTTCATACCAAGAGCACGGTGGTAACTTTCTGAGCCCGGCGTCATTTTTTCTCAGACAGTGAGCTTGGAGACGATGACTTTTCTGAGAAGCTGATGGGACGTGAAAGGGGGAGGTTTTAATTATATCTATCATTTACTTGTCGTTGATGGCAACCATAACACACGCAGAGCAAAAGAAGATAATCTTTTGCGCTTTGCATTAAAAACTGACGAAAGTCCGACTAATCAAACTTGACAAAAACAGAAGAAAATGTCTAAAACTTGACAAAAACACGAGATAATGTCTGGCGTGTCGGGGTGGCTTCACAACTTGAAAAGTCTGTAAGTTGGTGGCGGACTGGGGAGTGCGGAGAAGAGTAAGCAACGCTGAACAGTTCAACGGAGACTACAAGATACTTTCAGGAGATGAAGTTAAAAGATTCAAAAAAAAAAAAAAAAAGCTTTAGAAATTACGTTCTCTCTCAGATTAACGTGTATTGATTCGATACCTTAGATAATTATAAAATAAATCTAATTAATTATATAAAATTATTTTATTTTGTAAATTTATTTTATAAAATCTTTTTATATACACTTTTCTTAAAAAAATTACCATTCAGCTGCTATCATCTAAAAATTTAAGAAAAAATAAATCTTTGATCACTCCTAAAAAAATAAAAAAATTAAGAACCTTCTTGCGTTTCCATCAAAACTGAGCCAAAATCATCTCGTTTTTTCAAAATCCAGAAACTTTCATGCTCCAAAATGAGGATATAAATGTACATATATAAAAAAAAAAAGTCAAAAATTGAGATCGCAAAACTTATAAATTTTTTGAAATAATAGACACATGAACACCAACTTCATGTTAATTATAATATTTTATTCTATTTTTGTCGTTTCATTTCTAAACCAAAATTTAACTCCAAGTTAGGATATGACAGTCAAAATGAGTGATTCAACTGAATATTCTCCTTTCATCCCACAAGGGACAGAAATTCTTTTTTTTTTTAAATGAAAGAATTTCATTGCTCCAATATCATTCACGCAATCTTAGGATACAGAAACACTCTCAATCTATTTTATTTCATCTCATTTCATCATTATAATTTTTTTAGAATTTTTATATAAAATATAATGAATAATTTTATTTTTTTAAATTTTAAAATAATAATATTAAAAAATAATATTCTAATAATATTTTATTCAATCTATCTAAAATCATTTCTTCTCTTTTCACCTCACTATCCAAATGAATCCTCAATGAATTTAAGATAGTTCGAACGTTGTCATACCATTTAAACATATTTCATACCATTTAAACATGTTGGATACCATTCCAATAGTCAATCATTCCTAAGGATGAATGATTTTTTCTCTAAATACTTTTGTACGCATGATAAATTATTATTTGAACGATATTTACAAATTCAATCAGGTTATTTTTTAAATGAAATGATTTCATCCACGTAAGTCGTTTATGGATGAAAAAATTTGTCCCGAAAAAATTTCATTCTTAAAAGTCAAATTTTTTGTAGAATTAATTCTTGGCATGTATTAATTGCTTTTATATAACTGTTGCTCAATTAAGGTGCGGTTTAGATAGTGAGATGATTTTAAATAAAATTTGAATAAAATATTTTTAAAATATTATTTTTTTAATATTATTATTATTTTAGGACTTGAAAAGATTGCATTATTTATTATATTTTGTATGAGAATTTAAAAAAATTATAATGATGATATGAAACGTTTTCACTATCCGAATA
The DNA here is from genome assembly GCA_003123785.1 of Pterocarya stenoptera. Taxonomy (NCBI): domain Eukaryota; kingdom Viridiplantae; phylum Streptophyta; class Magnoliopsida; order Fagales; family Juglandaceae; genus Pterocarya; species Pterocarya stenoptera. Next base: position 5,865 of record QEOT01124057.1, read on the forward strand.
GGGGTCTAAATGGATAATCATTTAAAAATATGTCAAGTAAATAAATCCTAGGCAAAATTGCAGAACGTAAAATGAAAATAAACATGACACTTCTTTTATAACCAAGATACTGATAGTGCTATTCTTCTGGAATTTATCTTGAAGAATCATGTTTTCAATTAAGCATGGACAAGTAGTTCTTGGAACTCCGCAGCTATGGCGAAACTAGACATTTTTATGTTGGGTAGGGAGCTAATTGTAAGATAATAACTATATAAAAGTTAATTCTTGGTAAGATTATCTGATTTAAGAGAGCACCCCCTGTGCATGGCACTGTGCGGGCCATGCACAGCAGATGCATGACCCCACGCATAGTGCACTGTACATGTCACGGTACTGCACTCTCAAATGTACAGTACGTCGAGAGACTTTATTCCCGGGTGCTACACGCTCGGTGCATGTGCTTTATGCGCCGTGCAGATTTAAATGCATAGTACACCTGAGCATATGACCGATAAACTCTCTTCTCGGGTGCATGGACTTTATGCACTGTGCACTTAAATGTACAATGCCTTCAACTGCGTGGCTAAGGAAAGTTTTACTTGTCCAATTTTTTTGTTTTTGTAACAGTGCCGTTAATAAAATAAGAGGCGAGAAGTTGAGAATACTTATTTGAAAAATAATTATCTGTCCATTTGGAGACGTTTTCCTAAGCAGGAAAATATTATTCTTTATCTTTCGATATAGAGAATCAGTGGATTCCACATACGGTGCTCAATCTTAATACCAAAAAATTGCACAACGTGCCGAAATAGGAGAAATAATTATTTCCAACCCACAAAACACTATATTTTGAGATTCGATCGGTATGGTTTGGAGCCTTCGATAGCGGTCCAGAGTGGCTATACAGTATCTATATGTACATCCATAACAGTGAACAGAAAATAAATGCAAGAAAAATAATTAGAGAATGAGACACATAGATTTATATAGTTCGGCAGTAGGCTTACGTCGGCGGGTCGTTTGGAGAGTAAATCTACTATAATATGAGTATTTTACAGTCTCTCATGGTCTCTCATTTCTCATTATACAATGAAAATTAGAGATTTATTTGCTGAAGGATATATTCTCTCTAGAGCTCTCGTTACGAGGTTGAAGAAGTTGAAGAAGTCGAAGAAGGCCCATTTTCTTGTCCGATCTAATCACTTTTTATTTTGGTATTATGAGTGGTGAGAGATGACAATTTTATTCCACTCTTCTTTCGCATGCCTTACTTGCTTTCCTCTCTCTCATTTTTCTCTTCATTTCTGACACTCCATTATTTTCCCATATCATGTTTTTCCTTATTTCCTCATTGTCTCTTCTTTATCTCTTTTTCCTCTCTTTTCGATGTCCTCTAGTGAGGGCCTTTTGATAGGTTGAGCTTGGTTTATCTGGGCTTGAGATATTTTATCCCTTTCAGAAGAGATATTTCTATCTTATCTCATTTCATTTTATCTCAATATCTAAACATTGAAAACACAAATACTTTTCAATTTCATATCTTCAACTCTTTCATCTAATCATTATCTAATTATTACAAATTTCTCAAATTTTCAAACAAAACTCAAAAAATGAATCAATTTTTTCAAATCTCAAAACAAAAATAATATTAAAAAATAAGTTTCTAATAATATTTTAACTTTATAATATTTTTCCTCAACTTTTTTTTTTCATTTTCTAAAATCCCATAAAATATCTTAACTCAAATCATTTCACATTATTCACACCATTTCACTGTTATTTACAAACTATCTCAACTTGCTATCCAAATCAGACTTAAGGTTTCGTTTGATTTCACAAACAGTCTCAATTCATCTCATATCAACATCCAAACGCCATTCAGGCACAAATACTTTTCAATTTCAAGTTTCTAAATTTTCAATTTTCTTCATCTAATAATTATAATTTTATCAAACTTTCAAAAAAAATAGAAAAAATAATTCAACTTTTTCAAATACCAAAACAAAAAAATATAAAAAATTATATTCTAACAATATTTTAATTTATAATTTTTTAAAACTTTGTCTCTCATTTTCCAAATCTCATCAAACATCTTAACTTAAACAATTTCATTACTATTTACAAACTATCTCATAACTATTCACAAACTTCTCATATCATCTCATATGTATATCAAACGAGACTGGCCTCATTTGATTTCGCAGTTAATATGAAATGAGATGAGATGAGACTATTTAAATAGTAGTGAGATTTTTGAATTAAGATAAGATGAGATGATTTGTAAAAAAACATGTGTTTGGATAATGAAATGAAAGGAGTTAGTTTTTACTTTTTGGGATTTGATATAAGTGTGGGTCCCACCAATGATTAAAAATTATTTTATAATTACTGAGTAATAGTTATGAATATATTAATAAAATGTAATATTTATAATTAATTAAAAATATACTATAAATAAATTTATATCTCAAAAGATACGTTTTTAATTGAAATTACTCTATATTCCCACCAAAAATTAAAATGGTGGGTTTTGGCTTAGGGGATGAAACGTGAACAGGGAGAAAGAATGATCTCGAAATGTGATGGAAAAAAAAGTGTACTATTTACATAACTTTTTACTGTTTATGTTAGTTTTGTACTATTCATGGCACTAGTCATGTTAGTTTTGTAGTGTTCATTGCGCTGTTTATGTCAGTTTTACACTATTCATTTAACTTTTTACTGTTTATATTAGTTATTAATTTCAAAACACAAATGAAGGTTGAAAATACAAAGATGAAATAAAAACATCCCATTGGTCGTTTGCATACCCAGGTGAGACTTGTCGTTAAGGGTGTAAATCGGTCAATCAGGTCCAGTCCGGCCATGGACCGAACTTTTCGGTTCACCATTTTTCCTAGACCGAACACCCATGAGGACCGGACCGGATCGGTAGTTATCGATCCGGCCTTTTTTTTTTTTTAAATCAATTAATAAAAAAAATGATTTAAAATCTTAAATTAAACTAAGTGACTTATTAATGTGGATTATGTAACAAACTCAATAAAAAAATATTTTATATGGTCAATAATAATAAATTAGATAAAAATTATATTATTAATTTATATAATTAGTATATAATTAACTAATTGATATTATATATTAGTTAATTGATAAAATATTAATAAGTGTTAATAACTTATTTAAACTTTTATATTGTTAATAGTGATAGGTTAGATGAAGATATACATAAAATATTGTTAATTTATAGAATATTAACAAGTATTAATAACATATTTAAAATTTTATATTGTTAATTGTAATAATCCAATTTTTCAATATATTAAACTTTTAAGGTTTTACATTTTGTATATGTAAATTTGTAATATGATTAATAAATCATTGTATTATCCTATAAGCCTATTAGGTAGATATAGTTATAATTTATAGTGATATTAATACTATACTATTATACATATATTATGCTATATCCCTATAACTCTTATAATATATTAATATATACTAATAATATATATTTTAATTTATATATTAATATATTGATACTAAATACATATAGTTATAGACTTATAGTGATCAGTTATTATGAATCATGATTAGTGTAACTATATAATAGTATTAGTATAAAGTATTAGACTATTAGTATTATAGTAGATAGTGATTTAGTAAAGCTATATAATATATTAGACTATATAATAGTATTAATATTATACTATTAGTATAGTTATATATTAGTAAATAGTATTAGTTACAAACTTATGGTGATTTAGTATTGCTATATAATATAGTAGACTATATGATAGTATTAATATTATACTATTAGTATAGTTATATATTAGTATTAGTTATGACTTTCTTTTCAATTTGGGAGAATTGCTGAAGTACCATCTAAAGCTCTCTTGAAAACTCTCTCCCTAAACTCTCCCACCATCTAGATCGGCCAGAAGGGGTGGGAGCTGAGGCTCCTCCCCCCCTCACCCATTTTCCTTTCCCCCCTACGTTTTCTTTCTAGTGTAATGTTTAGTTTTATTTTTTGTGTTTTTTCAAGCCAACCAAAGGGGGAACCGCCATTCGAGACCTTCCGGCACCCGATAGACAACACGCACCCCACTAGGAGTTTGCCCTGCTGTCGATCTGCAAAACCTCTGCATGCGGCCTCTATCGAAGCGGCACATAGCCTGCACGCGCGGGTCGAAAACTTCGAAATTCGCCTGCTCATGACCTTCACGTGCCACCAAGGAACCTCCTACCGCTGCAACGCGCAGCCGTTCCCGAACCGGCATCTTTGGATCTTCCAAGCTCAAACATTGGTTTTCCCTCCAACAGCTTTTTTGTGCACTGATTTTTCGTTTTACAGTGTTTTCACAATATAATTTATTTTATGTCTTGCTTTATTTTCTAGAAAATAAAAATCTAAAAATGTAATGCCATTCGGACCTAGTCCGAATGGATTTTGTGTTCCCCCTCCGCTTAGACGGAGATGATGGGGTTTTCAACTCCATATCCCGATTAGTCGGGTATGGAGGTTTGTTTGTTGGGTTACTGTTACCTCTATCGTAGATAGAGGGGTGCTATCTCTTAGACTTCAGTCTGTAGAGATTGCCGTTTGAACTAGACCATGCCAGTCGTGGAAGTGTGTTAGGAAGCTATTAACGTTTGTAATTTGACTTTTTTAAGTCAACTTTATATGTCCTCTTTCATAAATGGAATGAGATCCACTTTTATAAAAAATATATATATATTAGTATTAGTTATAAACTTATAGTGATTTAGTATTGCTATATAATATAGTAGACTATATAATAGTAGTAATATTATACTTTTAGTATAGTTATATATTGGTATTAGTTATAAACTTATAGTCATTAGTCATTAGTCATAGTGATATTAATACTATATATAATTATCAGTTATAACTTAGTCTTATAGACTACAGTAATTTAGTTATAGTTATTGTTACTAACTTAGAGTATGTCAATGTATTATAATTTAATATAGTTCTAAGTTAATGCATAATAAGCTATATACAACTTTTACATTTTGTACACGAAGCAATAATCATAAATAATTTAATTGTCCATACATTCATACATCAATACATGCTTTATATTTACTTGCAAGTTGCAACTTAGGTCATAAATGTCATATATTAGTTAATTGTGAATTGATAGGTTAATAGATAATATACAATTAATATAATTTTAATTTGTAATTACATATTTAAAATTTTATATTGTAAATGGGAATTATGATAGATTATATGAAAATTACATAAGTTATTATACAATTATTATATAAAATAATATATATAAATGAAAAAAAATTCTCATTCGGTCGGTCTGGTCTGAGAAAACTCCACCCCGAGACCGGACCGAAACCCCCACACTTCATGGACCAAACCCGACCATGGCATTTTTCGGTCCAGTCCAGTATGGACAGAACTGATCAGTCCGATCGGTTCGATCGGTTTTTCCAATCCAGACTGACCATATTACACCCCCACTTGTCGTACAACCTAGATGAGATATGTTGTATCTCATATGGAATATCAAAACCAGGTCTTAAGTGTTACTATCATTTGAGACTGGACGTAATCAACGTGTAATTCGGGACAAGAGATTAGATTTAAGAATTTTTCTTTGCTTTTTCTTTATAAAAAAAAAAAGTTTGTGACAAAAAAACCCCGTTTGTTTGTTTGTTGACAAATTTTGATACTCACGTTCTACCATTGTGTAATAATGCCTAGATTTGAATAGCATATAAACCATAAAAAGTAATGATATCTACTTATAAATATATCAAGACAGAAAATATGGATTGAATGTAAGTTTTGTGCCAAGGGATGGGAATCGAGTGGCACACTTGTTAGCTAAATATGCGCTCGACCTTGGTGAGGAAAAAATATGGATTGATGAGGGACCTTTTGTAATTGGAATGCAATTATGCATGACAAAAATTGTAATCTCGAGAATGATTAGTAATATAATGCAGTTCTGAATTCAAAAATATATATATATATCAAGACTCTTCCCAAAAATCTTTCAATAATAAGAGATCTGGTATCATGCTTCAAATTACAAAGAATTGTTGGGACAGAAATTACAAATGATCTGATTATGATGAATTGTTGATTTATGCTATCTAGGGGTGGGCTTCTACTCCGATGGAGTTGGATTCCTTAACTCCGACCTTCAATAAGAGTTGGAGCTAAAAAAAAAACTCCGATTCCAACTTTGAGAGGGAGCTAGTTCCAATTTTGATTCACTTCATTGGTATTGGAGCAGAGTCAAAGTTCCCATTCGGAATTAGATTTTTTTCTCCATTTTCTTACCCACTTACATTTTCCCAGCAACCAAATAACATCCAAACAAAAATTAAAAAACTTCTTACTTAGTACCACCAATCGGACTTGAATGAGAAGTTTTGAGAAGCGTTAGGCCCCACTTAGCACCACCTTCACGCACAGTCAACACCGACTGGGCACTTACTATCGTCAGACGCCAACCACAAATCACACAACCTAGTCGAGATCCATTGTGAGTAAGGCCACCCAGATCTGTCGCATTTTCTTTCGTCTCGAGCTCCACTACCACGCACAGAGCATAGCTCAGCCCACAAATCCAATCTATCTCCTCCATTTTCTCGGCCTAATAAAACCCATCTCACCTCTCTTTTGAACTTAGCCACCACACACAGAGCCTCACGTATAGCACCATTGTCGATCTTGATTCAACCACCATCTCCATCACACACTGTTCTTCTTCTTATTCTTCTCTCTCTCTCATATGCTTCTCTTGGCATCGAAAACAAGTGGTAGGGGTTGAACTCGATATATGGAATTAACAAAAGTTACTCTAACCATTAGGCTACTCGGCCGTTTGTCATTTTTTGTTATAATATAAAATATATTAAGTATAACTATTGGATTTGGTAATTTGGAGTATTGTTCAACTCCAAATTCCAATTTTTCCGACTCCTTTGAGTCTAAGTTAGAGCGGGTATCAAACGAGGTTGGAGTTACGGATTTTGGGCACTATGAAAATTCTTAAAACTTCTTATAATTTTATTCTCAAACATCACCGATTCCTAAAATATAAAAACATTTTTCAATTTCAAGTTTTAAATTTTTTTCATATAATTATTAATCAAACACAAAAATCAATACAACTTTTACAAACTTCAAAACAAAAATAATATTAGAAAAATATTTAAACAACTTTTTTAATTTTATAATATTTATAATAAAAAATTTCTCTCTTATTTTCTAAAATTCAATAAAAATATCTTCATTCCAAATATTTAACTATTATTCACAAAAATATAAGATGCCCGAAATGTCCAAACACGCCCTAAGTTGTTCACTTTTCGTTGTTGGTAACCATAATACACACAGAGCCAATAAGTTCGGTTTGGATACACAAATCTATCTCATCTTATTATTACAATTTTGCTAAACTCAAACATAAAATATAATAAATAATTTAATTTTTTTAAAATTTAAAATAATAATAATATAAAAAATTATATTATAATAATATTTTATTTAATTTTTAACAAAATATCTAATCTGATTTAAATTGCGTAACCAACTGAAAACTAAGTTGATAGCCAACTACTCGAACCAAGAAAGAAACATATTTTGGAAATGGCACGTAACCTGATGCACAAACCCATATCTCCAAAATGTAGATTTGATTCGACCCCTCCGTATAAGAAAAAGAAAGAAATATATTTTTGTGCTTTGCATTAAAAGCTGATGAACGTAAGGCCAATCAAATCTTACAAAAATATTAATTTATTTTCAAAAAATGTCTTGTCTCATCTCTTATTTGATTATTATAATTTTTTTAAATTCTAATACAAAATAAAATAAAATAAACAATTCTACTTTTTCAAATTACAAAACAAAAATAATATTAAAAAATATATTCTACAATACTTTATTCAACTTTTTAACTTTGATCTCAACTCATCTTATCTCATTTTCAAAAATAAACAATTCTACTTTTTCAAATTACAAAACAAAAATAATATTAAAAAATATATTCTACAATACTTTATTCAACTTTTTAACTTTGATCTCAACTCATCTTATCTCATTTTCGAAAATAAACGAGGCCATTATAGTTGCTACTTCTCACACTACACACTTTACATATTTTAAAATTATTTTTTTATTATTTTATTTTTGTTAAACTAATTAAATTATTATACTTATCATCTATACACCATATATTTGTTATAAAAAAAATAAAAAAAAATTAAAATAAGTGTGACGTGGAGAGATAAGAAGTAGAATTATACATTAAGAAAATATATGCAATAATGCAACTTGACAAGGGGTTGTTTGGAAATAATATGATCTCAAAATTCTCAATCTGATCTCATCTTCTTCTCAAATATAATTTAAATAGAAAATTTTTAAACTAATCATTACAACTTTTCCAAACTTTCAAATAAATAACAAAAAATAATTCAACTTTTTCAAATCTCGAAACAAAAATAATATTATAAAAATATATTCTAACAATATTTTAACTTTATAATATTTTTTATTCAACTTTTCCTCTCATTTTCCAAAACCCAAAAAATAACTCAAACTATTTCACTACTATTAATAAACTATCTTATTACTATGCTCAACTCTAATCTAGTATTTCTAACACAAATATTTAGCAAGTAACACTGTTTGCTCATTAAGAAAAAAAAAAAGGGTAAAACCACCAATAACCATAATTTTTCTAAAAGATTTTCCAAAAGGAAAGTAAGAGAACATACACATAATCAGAAGCCAAAATCATAACGAAAATTTTCCCAGTTAGAATTTTAAGGATTCTAGTAACCATACAGCCATTTTTTTCCCACGAAATGTTTTCTACCGAGGGGTGATGCTTGGAATGACTCCACTAACAAGGTTGCTGCCAGATGCATCTGTTGACATTGATACAAATGGATTCTCCATTGAAGAGGATGATGGTAAAGTGTCAAGCTTTACAGCATCTGTGACCATGGGCATGGGATATGACATTTTGATGTCGGATCCGGGCATCGAAAGCCATATACTTTCAAGTTCTCGGACCACCTCTGCCATTGAAGGTCGTGCATCTGTTTCATCTTGGCAACACTTAATAGCCAAACTAAAAAACTTCACTACATAATCAGAAGGATAAGAACCCATTCCCTCATCAACGACCGAAAAGATCATTCCAGATTTATATGCAACCATAACCTGAAATGGGCAAGAATAATTATAAATTACATGACTGTTACAAATGAAAACATGGCTGTTATAAATTTCAGCCAGTTTATGCATCTAAATGAAAAAATGGGGGAAAAAAAATAGAAACATTGTGAGAAAGTTATGATCTTAAATATGGCAAAAAGTAATCTTAAATGCTAGTATACTGACAACATGCCAAGAAGTTCTGATTTTAGCTTGACTTAATGGGGTGCCTTGTATTTGCTAAGCATGCTTTTATTTGAATCTAATGGCCATGAGATCATGAATGGACTGTTTTCATTACTTTATACGCTCCAGAAGTAAAACTAGGTATAAATTACTTTTCTGTATATCACCTTACAATACCATTGGTCCCCAATGAAGTGAAGGCAAACAGGTCTATAAGGTTATACCTCTCTGACGATGTTTTTGCCGCGTGAAATTGGCTGCATCCCAGTCAGAAGTTCTAGAAATACAACACCAAGACTATAAACATCACTTTTGTCCGTCAGTTGACGAGTTAAGAAGTACTCTGGATCTAGGTAACCCTGCAAAGTTAATACAATGAGAGAATAAACTAATATACATCAGTTGCATTTTTCAACTGACATTAAGTCTGTTTCATAAAGTTTGAGATCCATTAAAGAAAGTACAAATTGTTGTATGAACACCCAGTGAATTTATAATCCCAGGAGGAAAATGTCGACTATAAGAGTCTTACTGGTGTCCCCTTCACAACTGTGGATACATGAGTAGGCATGGTCCCTTCAATATCTGGAACAGGGGCAAGTCGCGAAAGTCCAAAATCGGCAACTTTTGCAGTATACTTAGAGTCCAATAATATGTTGGTGGCCTTGATATCTCGGTGAAATATTGGAGGATCAGCTTCTGTATGTAGGTAAAGGATGCCCTTAGCTGATCCCAGTGCAATTCTCAGTCTCATGGCAAAACTTAGAGGTTCTTTACACTTGGCTGCTTTAGTAAAGAAATCAACCACCATTGGAACGTAGTGTAGAATTTCAAAATTAGAACTGTTCCATTTAGCTCAAAAAGAAAAAAAGATAGAAAGAATGGGAGGGGGGGGGGGAGGGGGAAGTGTACTGTTACAAATTATATTTTACAATGTTCCACTTGAACCCCCGGGGTATGTAATGAAAAACACCTCAAAAAAAGAAAGCAATAGTCAAATAAAGGGAAAAGTTGAAGGATGAATTGAAGGTGTACCAGAAAGGTGATCCCTTAGAGTACCATTTGACATAAACTCATAGACCAACATCTGCATGCGTAACAATACTTGCATGAAGCTTTTCACAATAAAAATATCAACACATTCAGCAACAGATAACAAGAAAAACCAGTCCTTCTTCACAAAATCAAGCAATTTCTTTTGGAGGAACCTTCATCATAAATTTGACATTTGAGTTTTTGATGCATCTTTTAGAATCAAATAATCCGATAGACATGAAGAACCAAGCATATCTTTTTACAGGATCAACAAAAAAAAAATTGCATCTCATATGTAACGTCTCTAGATTGATTTGATTTCTTTTATTGATCACCATAATTCAAAAAGCTACATGCAATGTTTTACAATTGTTTTAGCTTTCATGAACACTTTGTTTAGTTGCATTATTTCCAAAGTTAATAGGAATCATTTCCTCATCAACTCAGAAGTAAAATTGACGGATAATCCAATCTGCTTATTTTTCGTTTCATAAATAATCAAGATAAGAAAAAAACACCTGTTCAAATTCTTCATCACAATATCCAATCAACGACACAAGGTTCCGATGATGTAACCTTGACAACAACTCTATCTCTGTTAAGAACTCCTTTTCACCCTGTAAGGATCCCTCTTGTGCACGCTTTATGGCCACGACTGTACCATCTGCCAGAATGCCTTTATATACCTTTCCATACCCTCCTTCACCAACCTGAGTGGAGCTGTTGAAATCGTTTGTAGCCATAGCCAATTCTCCATAAGTGAAAGCCTTCACACCATCAATTTTCAGGGAGGCATTAGATGCTGCATATTAAATACAGGTACAATGTCAAAAATGAAAAGGCACTGTTATAGATGCTGCATATAAAGATGTCATGGCCATTTGTTTTGAAATAATTGATATCATTACGCATAAATCTTTCCACCACACTTTCAACTTCTGAATATTTTGAGTGGATGTCTAAATACAGGCAAAATCCCAATGTACACACAACTGGACAAAGTGAGTTTTTTCAGATGGGTCTACTTTTTTCCAAAGGGCATGCATGAGGTTTGCACGCCCTAGGCTTGCAAAAATCATTTTCCTAAAATCATAAGTGGCATCACAATTAGGATGCTCAATGGGGCTGAACTAGCCAGGAGCCTACTTGTAGGGCCTGAAGATATGCAGCCAACCTTTGTTTGATTGTTGGCTTTTTGAGCTTGTTTTGGATATTGTAGGCTGTTTGCTCAAGTCAGCCCAAACTAGCCTAGCCTAAGTATTTATACTAGCAGTGAACCTGTGTGATACACAAAAATTGCTAAATTTATCAAACAACAAAAAAATTAAATGTAACTAAAACTTAGCATACTTTGAGTCACTATACAATAAATAAAACATTTTAAAAAAGTACTAATGTTAGCACATTGATGTCCAAAATTTGGTTGAGTTTCTTGATCTTCTCTTCCCTTACTCTCCTTTATTCTATGCTAGGTGATGCGAAACCTTTCAAAATTTGTTTGAAGGAAGAGAAGGACCACAAGCTCTTTATATAGTGTTAAAAAAACTATGGCAATACAAAATAATAATTTATGGTTACCTGCTGGAGTAGCTAAAAGAATTGAGAAAATTTTCAGGAATTTCTTATGGGATGGTATTGGGGAGGAAAGAAAATTTCACTTGGTGAGCTGGAATAAAGTTTGTGTCCCGGTGTCATGTGGGGGTTTGGGCATTAGGAATTTAAAGCTTTTCAATAAGGCTCTTCTTGGGAAGTGGCCTTGGAGGTACAACAAAGAGAGTAATGCATTATGGAGGCAGATTGTGGATGTCAAATGGAAGGATGTGGGGGAATTGGTGTACTAAAGAAGTTAAAGGGGNATTTATCCTAATCTCTTTAGGATAGCTAGAAACAATGGGGTTGCAGTGGCTGAATCGTATCAGATCTCTAATAATCTTCTGCACTAGAATGTGGATTTTAATAGAGAATTACAGGATTGGGAAGTGTGTGAAGCTGCTGATTTCTTTGCAAAGTTATATGATATGAAGATCGATCAGAATAGGGAGGATAGGCTGCTGTAGAAACATGATTATAATTCCAGAATTTCAGTGAGATCTTACTACAGGGTGTTAAATAGTCATGGTGACTCAGCATACCCCTTGAAATGTATCTGGTATACAGAGGTCCCTAGTAAAGTTGCACTCTTCTGTTGGCTGGTGTCACTTGAGAAAATTTTAACCATAGATAATTTGAGGAAAAGAGGATTATTTGTAATTGATTGGTGTTTTATGTGTAAAAAAGATGGTGAATCGGTTAATCATCTCTCTCCATTGTGAGTTTGTGACAACCTTTTGGAATGAGATATTTGCAAGGGTTGGCATTGTTTGGTTATGCCATTGCGAGTGGTGGATGTTTTGGCTAGGTGGCATGGTTCAGTGGGTTGTGGAGGCAGTGCAGAATTTTGGAGGATGATTCCATTGTGTTTGTTGGTGTTTTTGGTTAGAGAGAAATGGGAGGTGTTTCGATGATCGCAAACGTACTATGGGGGAATTTGGGGATTTTTTCTTTAGCTCTTTAAGTTTTTCGGTGAAGAACCTTGCAAGGGATGAGAATACTTGTAATGTTTTGTTTTTCTTTAGCTTGTATATGGGTATAATCACTTGTATACTTTTTGTGTACTTGGCTATGCCTATTTACTTGGAATAAAATTTCTTATTACCTATAAAAAAAAATACTTTATAGGCTCTTTAACTTCCTCGAAAATTTCATAAATTTTATCACTCCATTGGTTACAAAACTAAAAAGGCATGAGTTGAAAAAACAGAAAAACATGTTATGAAAAACTACAAGCCTCTAAAATGAAAATAACTACTCTAATTAGATATATTATTTTTTATTTAAGAACTTTAGGCTTTAATTTTATATATTATTTAATTTCATTTAATGACATATATAATGGGAATGACTGATATGGCTAAACGGAAGGAAAGCTCCCTCAAGTGAACTGAAAGGTTTTTGGGGGAATGGACAAGAATTGAAGGATCCTTTTTAGGTAAATAAAATAAAGTTAGCAAATTATAACTTCTTGTAAACCTTTAAACTTTAAAAGTGTTTTAAGATTAAATGTATAAATAACAAAATTTATGAGGGAAATGTGATGATGTGGTTCAACCAGCTTTGAAATTTATATAATATTATAAATAGGTATGAATTATCAGCATGTTCAAATCATACATACCACACACACAGGTTGCAACTTACTCGTCAACCCTGTTGTTATGATAGTGGCTACAAGTTGTTCTTCAACTTAGAGATGGTTAAGGCGAATATGCAACAAAGTATTATGGTATAGGGCAGGCTGAGGCCTTTGTGTATCAGCCTGGCTTGATTGACAGGCCTAATCATATTTAGAAACAAGGGCACAATGAAAACTCATGTCTACCTGAGCATCTTAACATCATTAACATAAGATACTCACAATGACGTCTTCTTGAAACAGCAGGGTAGTTCCTTGTATGCACTTTCAGCATCAAAAGAGAAACAAGAACAGATAATGTAACTGCACCGGCAATGGTCCCCAACACTATGCCAACCAATGCACCTTTGCTTAAAGCAAACCTTGGAGAGGGGGAATTGTCTGTGGCATTAGTGAAAACTATGAGGGGAGTTGTCTGTGGCATTAGTAAAAAAATAAACAAAAAACAAACCGAGACTATACCATATCCACTTCCTATTTGAGGACATAAAAGAAGGTAAGAAATGAACCAAACATATTTTCATCTATGTGGGGAGTCAAGTCGTTAGTGGCACATGGTGTGAATTTGGAGCTTCCTGTTCGGTCAAAATATAGAACTATCACCCTCGAGCCCTTTGCGTCCCACACCCTTCTCTTTTTATTCAAAATTTTGATAAAATGGATAAGATTTATTATGTTGGAGCTCTTAACAGGTGTGAGTTAATGTTAAAGTAGCATTTCTATTCTGAAGGGAAGGGGGGGGTTACAAGAACACAACTTAATTGCCTGGCAAATCAAAGTTTATATTGAACTAATCATTGCAGCTATTCACATATGTGCTGGATCACAGTGGTACAACTGTATATGCGGTCCAACTGTATATGGTATACCACTTAGCATAGCGTCACTATGGTGAAATCGTTGAACTGAGTAGACCAAGCCTATCTACAACAAAATTTGGCAGCAAAACAAGAGGTTACCCAAGGTTAACTGTGCCAATCATAGACACAATCCGCATGTTACTCAAAGGGACAAATATAGTCAAGAATGATGCAAACACAGAAACACATATGCACACACAAGAATAATGCCACATGGCGAAGGGTTTGAAGGTAAAGATCAAATGAACTAGAAAAAATAGATTTGCATGTTGAGGTCAAATTAGTAAGACAGCACACTTTTACATTATTCACCTGGTAAATAAACATTAGTTCCAACTTCAACAAAGTTCTCTCGCAAAATATGTAAGACAAGAGTTTAGAGACGTACCATATTTATGAGTGAAGTTCAGAACTTCATAAGGTCCAAATACATCAGGATCAGAAATTTTCCATGAGACGAAAGCACGCATGATTCGCTGTATCTCACTCATATTGAAGGAATTAGGACTTTTTATATTAGCATCATATACAGGAAAAAGCTTCAAGTACATTCTCAATCGAGGTCCTTCTTCCCATATAAACGAATCAATATGAAGCTGATAATTAAATAACTGAAGAGTAGGTGCCAGAAATTTCTCAAATGTATCTCTGTAAGGGAGAAAATCGCTGAATCCAGGACTTTTCAACCGATATCCAATACGTAGAGGAGCAGCACAGAAACAGGGTGCAGGAGATGTAGGGGAATATTCATAAGGGGGTGGGCATGTTTGAGGTAGACAAACAGAAGTGTTTGTATTTGGCAAACTCAGACTGTTATCGTTGTTCTTACTTTCAGATCCACAGAACTGGACTAGGTTGATGTTCGAGCATACGGGATTCCCTTGAAGCCTGAATGTTAACAATAAAAACTAAAAAGTGGTGATATGATCATAATGCTGTCTCTCACACCTCAAGACCTCAATTAAAAAGAGCACATTCACAACCTTTAAACAAATAGTTGTATTTATTTGAAGATATTTCATTACACATGACGTTCTATATGAAACAAATCAGGAAGCGAGCATAGAAACAAACCTGACGGTGACATTCAGAGGTAGAGTAGTACTGCCTGTAATACTTGAAAGCTTATTATTCTGCAACTCCCTGGAATATCAAAGAGCCGCAAGAAATAGCTTAGAAGATCCTGTATGAGATCCTTCCAAAACTCATAAAAGTCAAAAGTAATGCAGACACACACCTACTCTCCCATAAAATAAAATTAAAAAAAAAAATCAATTTCGACCAAGGGAAATAGTGACATTGTCATTCAGGTCTTACACTATTAGGGTTTCCATTTTGTTCAAAGTCCTATTTTGCCAAATGGTTGATGGAATAGAGCCACTCAATGAATTGTTGGAAAGTGACCTGCCATGGGGAAAAATATACCAGATAAACTCAATTTATTTTGCTGCCAGTTAAATTTACAGGCCGATAGTAACAACTAAGTTAAAAATGTAGAGTTAAGATAGAAATGAAATAATACACAATATCAATAAATCACAGAACTGAACACAAAAGGAAGACAGAGCAAGTGATGACCACTCACAGTCTTTGAATTTTCGGAAGACCCGAAAAGCTGGCAGGAACTGTTCCAGTAATATTGTTGTTGGATAAATAGCTGATCAAATTGTTCATATAATAGCTTTCAGAAGTCAGCAAAACGATAGTGAAAATTCTTTTTTAAAAACTGAAAGACACATCTAGAGATATTTTATAATAAATGAAACTTGATCGCTAACTCAAAGAAAAAAAAATGTAGATGACATCATTAAGAAGATGGAGAATCTTACATTGTCGTGATATTCTCAGAAAATCTACCTGGAGGTATGGATCCATTTAGCTGATTTGAACTGAGGTCCCTGAAATTTATATAAAAATAAGATATACATAGCATAAAATTAGCAAGCAGAGTTGTCTTTAACAAAGTAGAGAGATTTTATTCAGCCTGGTGCATTTATATATTTATTTGTTTTCCTTGGAGCTCGTGCTTGATCATCTGAAAAGAAATTGAAAAGGAAACAAAGTAAATCCACTTACAGATAGTAAAGGTTTGGTATTTGGCTAAAATCAGGAATTGGTCCTTGCAAGCTGCAATTCCTAAGGCTCCTGCCAAAGCCAACCAAAATACAAATATTTTCAATTTTGACATGGATGTGAACGCACATGCTTATTGGTTGCCATCTTACAAGCCTGTAAAGCTTCTATGAACATGAGTGCTATGTGATAGTTGATAAAGAAAACATGACTTCTTTAAAACTCGAGAATAGTACATCAGGTGATGAAATATCAAATAGTAGAGGATAAACCATAAACATTCCTGATTGTTCAGGGTACCACTTGACTTGATGTTTGATAAAATGCAATGAAATGCATTCATACTACCTGAGATGTCCTGAGAAACATGCCTAAGTTGAGTAGTATTCCCATTTCTATTCTTTTAGATTGATGTTATAGTTTCTATATCGTTCCTGAAACCTATGGCTATCCTATGTCATTATTATGTTGTTAGCGTTCTCCACTATTTTTGTTTTGCATTTTGGGGAAAAAATATTATCCAATCATTTGGGCCAAAAAAAGTGTAAAAATAAATATACACTTTCAGCCTCACACCTTAAGGCTAGCACCTTGCACTGCCTTTGCCTCTAAAAACTGAGTTAAAAACAAAGCATTAAAATGTGTGCTTACAACTTCAGCAATTTAGACATGTTGCTGTATGAAGCTGGAATTGTAGTGCCATCAAAGTGGTTATTATCAAGCTGACTGCAAATCAAAGAAATTGGAAGCAGTATGAAACTTGAAAAAAGAGAACCTAATAAAATAACATTGTAGGAAAAAGGAAAATTTAGAAATCATAATCATGTTCGAGTTGAGAAGCAAAAAAAGGAAAACAAATTTATATGTTTTATGTAAGGAAACTTATGTGATAAACATAAAATTTATTTACGTTCCAGGATGGTAAAAACCATACAGTATCGTTAAACTTGGCATTTCAGAGAATGCTGGTGGCAGATGCCCTGATAAGTTGTTATTATCAAGAAGCCTGTAGGTTCAGAGCTGAAGATGGTCATTGATCTCATGGATGAAACTGACAGATAACTAATTATGAAAGACAAGAAGAAGGCCAATTACCAACTTACAAGTGAAGAAGCCTCGGTAATCTGGATAGTTCAGGCGGGATTTGCCCACTTATTGAATTATTGTTCATGTGACTGCTCACAAGGAAGAAAACAAAAAAATGAAACCAAAAGGATGGAAAAAAGAGAAGGTTGTTGAACCGATTGTAAACAATATAGCATCAAAAATTCACTTACAAGTGCTTTGCTTTGTGTAGTCTTGAAAATGATATGGGTATTGATCCAGATATGTTATTCTGGTCAATCTGCATTCTGTTCAAGTTTCGAAGATAACCAAGCTCTTCAGGTAAGGAACCTGTTAATTGGTTTCCATTCAGAAGCCTGGAAACACAAATCCATTAGACATGAAACCAAAGAAAAAGCAAATGCACCGCAGCTCTGCAATATCAGAGTATTAAGATTTCAGAACAGGGCCAACTTATAAGGTACTCTAGTTCAGACACAAGGACTATGTCCTATAATATTTTGAATCAAAGCTTTAAATGCATGGAATAGTAGCGTATCTGCGTTATGGCCTATACATGTGATCAACAACAACAAGTATTATCCAATCCAGAAGAAAAAAGCTCATTAACTTACAAGAGTTCCAGAGACGTAATATATCCTATCTCCTTTGGTATACTCCCACTTATGTTGTTCCACATGAAGTCCCTTTAACATTGTGGATAGATATAAATATATCAGCAAAATAAGCAAACCGAATGCCGAAGCAGGGTGGAGGATAACAATATTCCAGTTTATTGAGTGAAAGAAGTATCCAAAATCCTTAATTCCGATAAGGACTTTTGTAGCAAAACAAAGTTTCAGAAATACTTTGCCTTACAATATTGTCATATTTGATAAACGGCCAAGCTCTGGCGATAAACTTCCTGATAGATTCATATGTAGGAGTATTCTGCAGACAAGAGGCACATCGGATAATTATTAAAGCACTAATACAACTTCTTCAATGGAAATGCTTACAGGCAATTAATAACCAAGTTTTATCAAAGCTCATCGGTTATATTTGAATTTTTTACTACAAATTTTTTGTGATGCTAGACATGAGATATTGCTTGGTTCTGTAGGAAATAAATTATAAAACAAATGTGTCATTATTAATTATCTGGACACATGAAAGACTCGTGAAGTTCAAAATCATTAGTCATGTTGGTGGTCTTTTCAAGCAAAATCCAGAAAGATGTGGCTAATAGATCCAATCAGAATGAAATGAATGCAGCCATCATTTATTTAGCCAAAAAATAATAATAATAAAAAAAGAATATAGCCATCATTTTCTTTGATCTTAACAGACTACAGAACAAAGGAAGTTTGTTCCCCGGCACTGATTAAAATGAGCAGATGTAGAAATGGAGTAATATACGTCTCATCATGCATTGGGAAAAAGAGATTAAAAAACAGAAGTACTATTCTACTTGAAAGGAAATATGAAACAATATTCAGATTGATAATGTTCCCTGATAGAAAAAAATTTTAAAAAAAAATCACGAAAGATTAATATCATACAATTGCTGAACATGGAGATATCCATCATCTAAGGTCGTATTAAAGCACACAATCCCTGTCCAATTTGATGTACATGGATCCCCTCCATTCCAATTATTTAGATGATTTTCTGGATCTATCAAACTTCTCTTGACGGCCTGCAATGCTGTCACTGCACGCTAATACACATGTTAACCATCATTTCATCAACACTGTAAGCAGGCACAAGTTGAGCATATACACTCAAAAAAATAACTACAGTCCAAATTACAATAATAAAAAACATTTGTCAAAACGAATCTCACTCGATTCTAATACTATTAATGTGAATCTACTACAAAATCAGATTCTACAGGATTCATGAGTAAATAAAACAGCCCATCCATCAGCAGGGTGAGACCTCTAAACACTTTTTTTAATGGAGAGAACTAGAGCAAAAAACCTTCTAGGGGGTGGGTAATGGCCCTAATGGGATCCTGTGCTCTGATGAGTAGTGAAGACCAACACAACCATGCAAAAACAAACAATCCATGCGTCCAAGCTCTTGACTGATACATCCCAATAACGCAAAGAACACCAGAACCCTCAAATTTCTGTCAGTACCCAGCACTGGAAATTGTTGTAGTATCCGAGTACTCCGCCTGATAAGAGAAAATAATTATCAGAACTTGCGCAATTGAAGTCTAAAGCAGCTCAATTTGTATGTATGAAGAAAAAATATTAGCTTTCAAACTATTCTAATTCAAGTGAAGCAATTAAAGAAATCACCAAACAACTCAAAATCTAGCCTCATGCGTAAAACTTGAGAAGAAACAGAGCAACCAAACTCTGAGCAAAGCAAGGAAATTAAGGTTGTCAGGGGGGGAAAAAAAAAGAGGAGAAATCCTTCGTACAAGTACACTGAATTCCTGGAAATCTCTTAGAATGATGGGAGTTCAACTACAATGTTGTCCATCTATATATGGTTGCATTATCATCAAAGCTACTAATTAAAGCTATCTCTTCTCACCGTCCATTTAACAAGTATCAACCTGGGGCCCGGGGGACTTGAGTTACTTAAAAAGAAAGTTTGAAATTTCATACCAAGAGCACAGTGGTAACTTTCTGAGCCCGAAGTAGATCAAGGGCGTCATTTTCTCAGACAATGAGCTTGGAGACGATGACTTTTCTGAGAAGCTGATAGAAAGTGAAAGGGGGAGGTTTAATAATATCTGTCATTTACTTGATCTAGTTGATGGCGACCATTATACACGCAAAGCAAAAGATAATCTTTTGCTCTTTGCGTTAAAAACTGACGAAAGTCCGATCAATCAAACTTGACAAAAACACGAGATGATGTCTGGCGTGTCGGGGGTGGCTTCACAACTTGAAAAGGCTGTAACTTGGTGGCGGACTGTGGAGTAGAGTAAGCAACGCTGAACAGTTCAACAGGGACTGCAAGATACTTTCAGGAAAGTTAAGAGATAAAAAAAAAAAGAAATACTTCAGGAATTACGTACTCTCACAGATTAACGTATCTGGATTCGATACCTTGGATAATTATAAAATAAATCTAATTAATTATATAAAATTCTGTCGTTTTGTAAATTTATTTTATATAATCTTTTTATATAACACTTGTCTTAAAAAACTTACCATTCAGCTGCTATCATCGAAAAATTTAAGAAAAAATAAATCTTTGACCACTCCTAAAAAAAAGGAAAAAATTAAAAGCCTTCTTGCGTTTCCATCAAAACTGAGCCAAAATCATCTCGTTTTTTCAAAATCCAGAAACTTTCATGCCCCAAAATGAGGATATAAATATACATATATATATATATAAATAATAAAATCTGAACTTTGAATAGACAAATGAACACCAACGTCATGTTAATTATAATATTTATTCTATTTCTGTCGTTTCATTTCAAAACCAAAATTTGACTCCGAGTTTGGATATTCTCGGTCCATCCCACGAGGGACACAGAAAGTCTGGTTTCATAACATGATATATGTTTTTTTAATTCTTCCGCGGGACCACCCGTCTCGTAAATTTGATTGAAATTTGTATTGGATGGTAATATAATCCACGGATATAATACCATTCAATGAATTTAAGATAAGTTCGAACGTTGTTATATTATTCAAACATATTTGGTTTGTTTGAGTGATATATATATATATTTTTCCTTAGGAGAGATATTAATATTTTATCTTATCTCATTTCATCTTATCTCAATATCTAAACATTATAAACATAAACACTTTTTAATTTAATATCTTCAACTTTTTCATTTAATCATTACTTAATTATTATAAATTTTTCAAATTTTTAAACAAAACACAAAAAATAATTCAACTTTTTCAAATTTCAAAACAAAAATTATATTAAAAATTTATATTTTACAATATTTTAACTTTATAATATTTTTATTTAATTTTTTCTCTCATTTTTCAAAACCACATAAATCATCTTAAATCAAATCATTTCATTATTATTCAGACTATTTTATTATTATTCACAAATCATATCGGATTCTCAACTCACTATCCAAATCAGATCTAAGACTTCGTTTGATTTCACAGACGGTCTTAACTTATCTCATCTCAATATCCAAACACCATTCAAATATAAATACTTTTCAATTTCTAATTTCTAAATTTTCATTTTTTTCATTTAATCATTACAATTTTTTCAAGCTTCTAAACAAAAATAATCCAAACTCTTAACTGATACATTCCAATAACGCAAAGAACACCAGAACTCACAAATTTTTGTGAGTACCCAGCACTGAAAATTGTTGTAGTATCCGAATACTTCGCCTCATAAGAGAAAATAATTATCAAAACTTACGCAATTGAACTCTAAAGCAGCTCAATTTGTATGTATGAAGAAAAAATATTAGCTTTCAACACTAGAGAAAAAAATGAACACCAAACTATTCAAATTCAAGTGAAGCAATTAAAGAAATCACCAAACAACTCAAAATCTAGCCTCATGCGTAAAACTTGAGAAGAAACAAAGCAACCAAACTCAGACCAAAGCAAGGAAATTAAGGTTTTCGCGAAAAATAAAAAAAGGAGAAATTCTCCGTACAAGTACATTGAATACCTGGAAATCTATTAGAATGATAGGAGTTCAACTACAATATTATCCATCTATATATGCTTGCAATATCATCAATAGGCTTCGTTTGGTTATTAAATTCATCTTAATTTATTATTCTAATTTTTTCAAATTTTAACACAAAATATAATAAACAATTTAATTTTTTTAAATTCTAAAATAATAATAATATTAAAAAATAATATTATTACAATTTTATTACTTCAACTCAACTCAGTTCAGTTCAACATTCAAACGCGGCTAAAGGCTCGTTTTCTTTCGAATTTAAAACCCGAAACTGTGAAAATGTTTTCTTAGGTTTCGTACGGTCAGAATTTCTGTCAAAACAAACGCACTTTATTCTCTATTGGTTTAAAGCTCAGAGTTTTCAGTCGTTCCCTTCTTTATCTTTGAACTGTTCTCCATGGAAACCCAGAATCTTCTCTCACATCTGTCTCACTCGTTATCTGCATTACACTTTCTCTCACATCTCTGTCTCACTCGTTCTCTGCATTACACAGCCCAATAGAAGCCATGCGAATCTTGCTCCATCCCCATTAGAAGCACTTCCGTCCTAAAATTCGGATACTTGAGCTTTCTTGCCTCCAGTTTCCCCATAGCAAACGACTTTATAGCCCTCGCAGACCATCTAATCATTGGTCGAAGCCCAAACCGTTCAAGCACAAACTACAGACACGCACGCAAATACAAATTTGAAGCTCACTCACTTTGGGATTTTATCAGAAGACGCCCTTTCTGGTTTCCTGGAAAAAAAAAAAACAGGCGAGGTGATGGCCGGGCGATGCTTCAAAACGAAACGTTGCGAACTCGAGGACCGAATCGAGAGCTTTCTTCCAATGAAAGGGGTCGTTAAATTATCATGTTTGGGATGCCAGAGAAGGGTGGAAGAAGAAGAAGAATCGGTATCGGGAGCATTTCTATAGCAGGATTACGAGTTGCAGTATGAGATTATTGGGAGCCCTAAGAACGAGTGGGAAGCCACTCTGGTGGTAGATGCCAAAACCCTAGCAGATTGGACGGCTGTTTGTTTCAGACTAGTTTGGGATCTGATTATTGGGATTGTTTATTTGTTTGGAACATGCTACGCAAAGTTTTTTTTTTTCCTTATAAATATTTTTAAGCAAGATATTTGATAAAAAGAAAAAATAATTATACATTTTATGGTTGCTAAACAAAACAAGGAAAAATGAGAAAAAAAAAGAAAAGAAGAAGACCAAATATGTGTGTAACTGCTTAGGCACCACGTCCAAACTGTTCCTTCACGTCGTTTTAGCACAATAAAATCAAATAATTAGTTGTGGGTCCCATCACAATAAATACTTTAAAAAAAGTCAAAATAATCTCATCTCATCTATGTAAACAAACACATATCTCATCTCATTTCATCTTATCTCATCTATACTCAATATATCTCAATCATATTCACACATATCTCTGTTAGGTTTGGAAGAAATTTCAAACACAAAATTATCATCTCATCATTACAACCTGTTCAAAATTTTAAATAAAATATAATAAACAATTCAATTTTTTCAAATATCAAAACAATAATAATATTAAAAATAATATTTTATTCAATTTTTAACTTTCATTTCAAGTTAAAAATTCTCATCTCAACATTCAAATCTAATCTTAAAAATCTCATCTACGAAAATAAACGAGACAAATCTATCTTTCTCACCGTCCATTTAACAAGTATCAACCTGCGGCCCGGGGGACTTGAGCTAATTGAAAACAAAGTTTGAAATTTCATACCAAGAACACGGTGGTAAATTTCTGAGCCCGACGTAGATCAAGGGCGTCATTTTCTCAGACAGTGAGGTTGGAGACGATGACTTTTCTGAGAAGCTCATAGGACGTGAAAGGGGGAGGTTTTAATAACATCTGTCATTTACTTCTCGTTGATGGCAACCATAATACACACAAAGCAAAAGATACTAGTAAGTTGATAGCCAACCACACGAACCAAAAACAAACGAAAGACATTTTTCTGCTTTGCATTAAAAACTGACGAAAGTCCGACCAATCAAACTTGACAAAAACATAAGATACTGTCTAAAACTCGACAAAAAACACGAGATAATGTCTGGCGTGTCGGGGTGGCTTCACAACTTGTAAAGGCCGTAACTTGAGTAGAGTAAAAAGTATTAGCAATGGACTGATTAAATTTATTTTTAAATTTTGATAAAAATTATATGTTTTTCATATATTTAAAATATCTTTATCCATAATTTTACATTAGATTAGTCATTGAGTTCGTCAAAATAATAATATAATATTATTTTTTTAATAATAATATTTTTATTTTTTTTCATATTTTATAATCACACTAATCATATGTTAATTAATAATTTAATTTGATTCTTACATTATTATTACAAGATGGTTAGAGATTAAATGTGAATAGAAAAGACCTTTGGAGATTAAAAGTGAATAAAAAATAGATTTGATGAGTGAATAGCAGCCATTCAGATTTGAAGAAACACATACATTTACTGTAGCTAAGAACTTCACATTTATCTCTTTGGCTAATCCAATGTAGCTATCTTTTGATGAAATTCATCATAGTTTACATTTGGCTAGGTTTTTTATGAAACCAATGACAATGCTCTTACCACGCTGAACAGTTTAACAAAGACTGTTCATAAAGGTGTGAGATGAATGAGATAGTTTACTTTTTGAGATTTGATAAAGGTGTAGGTCTCACCAATAATTGAAAATCATTTTATAATTATTGAGTAATAGTTATGAATATATTAATTTTTCTA
Organism: Pterocarya stenoptera; assembly: GCA_003123785.1. Taxonomy (NCBI): domain Eukaryota; kingdom Viridiplantae; phylum Streptophyta; class Magnoliopsida; order Fagales; family Juglandaceae; genus Pterocarya; species Pterocarya stenoptera. Next base: position 30,912 of record QEOT01124057.1, read on the forward strand.
TATTTCTACCAAAATTATTCTATATTTCTACCAAAAATTAAAATGGTGGGTTTCGCCAGAGGGGAAGAGGCGTGCACAGAAAGGAAGAGTGAACTCGAAATGGGATGGGAAAAAAGTGCATTGCTTACATAACTTTTTGTTGTTTAGGTTAGTTTTTGTACTGTTCATTCCACTATTTCTATTCATTGCACTGTTTATATCAGTTTTGTACTGTTTATGTTAATTTTACACTCTTCACTTAACTTTTTACTTTTTATATCAGTTATTAATTTCAAAATGCAAATAAAGGCTGAAAATGTAGAGATGAAACAAAAACATCCCACTAACCATTTGGCTATCCAGATAAGACTTCGTACAATAAGATGAGATAATATGTATATCATGTGAGTATCCAAACTGGGTATTTTTAGGTTAAGTTTAGATAGTGAGTTGAAATTAAAGTTAAAAGTTAAATAAAATATTGTTAGAATATTATTTTTTTAATATTATTATCGTTTTAGAATTTAAAAAAAATTAAATTATTTATTTTATTTTATATTAGAATTTATAAAAATTATAATAATGAAATGAGTCAAAGAGTTTATTTCAATCCAAGTGTTGCTATCATTTGAGACTGGACTTAGTCAACGTGTAATCTGGGACCAGGGATTAGATTTAAGACTTTTTCTTTATAAAAAAAAAGTTTGTGACCAAAAAACCCGTTTGTTTGACAAATTTTGATACTCGCGTTGTATCATTGTGTAATAATTTTAATGTCGTTCATCTCTCGCCTAGATATGAAGAACATATAAACCATAAAAAGTTATGATCACTACAAGAAATAGAGCCTTTCCTAGTGTCAAAATTCATTGCAAATAACCCATAAAATTGCTGCAAATGACCTTTCCCGGCGATTTGTACTGTGCTGCACTTTCGTTGCAATTGTTTACTCACTTAAAAGTTCAACCAACAAAATCCAAAAATCATCGAAAAAATTGTTTATTTGTAGTGGTTTTTTTCGCTACTAATATTGTAAAAATACGCCGTAAATAACATGATGAGCTAGCATATGTTTAACATATGTCTTGATGGAGAATCAAGACATATTTAATGTATTTTGGTAACTTCAGCTAGCTTTAAATTCTGAAATTACATATAAATAAAATTGATACAAGACTCTAAACTAATACAAACCCAGAGCATATAAGTGTCCAAGTATCAGAATCAAGTCTAGCTAGCTAATCTACCCCTGATTTGTTCTACAACAAATTAAAATAATATAGGGTGGCCAGCTTAATGGATATATCCATATGGGAAAATATGGGCTTAATCTAGTATTTTTTACACAAAACAGGTACATGCAGTCTGTTGTGAGGTAAAGGGGGCTTTTTCTATATACAAGAAGGTTGCATTTGCCCAAGATGATTAATGTAAAGGCAGGCCCTGGCCCTAGCTAGCTAATTACTAATTTAGTGAGCACTTAAAATTTTAAAAATGAATTGAGTTTTTTAGTTTATCATGATCCCTTTTTTACCACTTCATGAGAACTGGAAACATGATTATCAATCTTTAAAAATTTCTGGGGTCATGCTTGGGGAAAACAAATTTTTTAAAAATTTTCTCAAGAATAGAATAGGTTTTGATAGTGAGATGAGAATTTTTAATTTTAGATGAAAGTTTAAAATATTATTTTTTAATATTATTATTATTTTAAAATTTAAAAAAATTGAATTGGAATTTGAAAAAAATTGAATTATTTATTATATTTTGTGTAAGAATTTAAAAAATTATAATGATAAAATGAGATGAGATAAGAATTTTGTATCTTATCTTACCTTCCAAATCTATCAATATTTTACAAATAGAAGTCTTTCTGTATTAGTCCCACAAAAAGGCTTGCGCACACACATACTTATAATATACATGACAGGGTACGTACGTAGGGGTTATGATGTGATCCCATGGTCAGACATTTTACGTATTGGAATCTTAAATGTAAATTAATATAAAGAAATTATATTTGATTCCATCAAATTAAACTCCACATAAACACTACTATGCTGTCTCACTCTTATGATCTTAAAAGAGAGGAAAAGTTGCAAGATGATGTGACAAATTTGCTAGTTTGGTGACCATGATATCCTCAAAGGACTAATGTACAATTAGATCAGTTTGAGAGGGTATATATAAAGGTACGTGGTCTTCCCAATAAATCTACATAAACCATAAAGCTGGCATAGATGGCTTTTTTAGTATTTATTTTTAAAAACAATAAATGTTAGATGATTTATATGAACCAAAAAACTATATTTCAATTTTTATAGAGAAAGAATATTATATAGTACTGATCAGTGCATTTTCTTCTCAGTGATTGCCTAAAATTCTTGTAATCAATTAATATATAGTCTAAATTATTGTAAATTGGGTGAATTTCTAAATTAATTAATCTGAAATGGAGAATACATAATATTTGAATACCAAAAATTTCTATCTCTGATAGTTATAGATGATCAATATATCATACAGAAATGTCTAAGTATTTGTATATATCAAAAACAGAAAATTGAAGGGCAATAAAAGAAGGCATTTTTTCTACATGGATACAAAAGAAAGAGTTAACGTACAGTAATTCATGATCAGCAAAACAATTCCCACAAAACTCTAAGAAATGCATATTCAAACAAAGCAACATTCTTCACAGAAATCATTAATATTTAGATATTAAAAGGTACCAAAAATGGCCATAAAGGCAAACAGAAAAAGGCTTTGTTTTTGCAAGAATATCACCCACGAATTTTACATTATGCTAATATCCACAGCTTAGACCACCACGTACACAAAAGGCAGATATACAAAAATTAAACCTTAAGGAAGAATATGGAAATCAGATTGACAGTGACAAAATATTATTATACAAACAAACAAGAAACCTATGAAGCACTACAAGAAATGCATGAAGGTTTCTCTCGATGAAAAATTAGACCCCAAAAATATACCTGAAAGGGAATTTATTCCCTGAAAATCAGCCTCGGTCGTTTGCAAAATGAAGCCCAAAAACTTAGTTCCTAGCTGAATATGGAGGCACTATGCTGCTGATTTTCAAGGGGCAGGAAACGACTCGAAAACAAGAGTGAATGGAGGAGTTTATGCAGTGAAGCATTCAAGTGGCGTTCCATCCGTCGCAAACAGGAGTTATCGTCGGCACAAACAGGAGGTGGAAGCACCGGGAAGGTATTTGGCGAAGTGGGTTTTCTATTTCTGGGTATTCATCGAAGTGGAGAAGAACAGGTGGGGGGAAAAAGCTTGGGCGGAAATTTATCTAGTTTCATGTTTTGGCACCCCAGAATGAATCTCGACATAAATTACAGCGCCGCAACAAGTTAAAACCTTTTCCAGTGCACACATTTGCTGTGAAACCCAAACAATCACTACAAAAAACTATTTAATTGAAGTTCAGAACAGAAACACTAGTTTAGTGTAAAAAACGTGAGGCGAGTTGAAAATCGCTGCAAATGATGTCCATTTGCAGTGATTTTTTTGGCAGCGATTTAGAAATCGCCGAAAAAGTACCTTTTTCTTCTAATGGATATTTACTTATAAATATATCAGAACTTTTTCCAAAAATCTTTCATCAATTAGAGATTGGGTATCATGCTTCAAATTACAAAGAATTGTTGAGACAGAAATTACAAATAATTTGATTATGATGAAGTGTTGATTTATGCTATCTAGGGGTGGGCTCCTACTCCGACAGAGTCAAATTCCTTAACTCCGACCTTCGATAAGAGTCGGAGCTCAAAAACAACTCCAATTCCGACTTCGATAGGGAGCTAGTTCCATCTTCGCTTCGCTTCATTGGTATTGGAGCAAAGTCAAAGTTCCCATTTGGAATTAGGTTTTTTTCTCCATTTTCTTACCCACTTATACTTTCCCAACAACTAAACAACATCTAAACAAAAATTAGAAAACATATTACTTAGTACCACCAATCGAACCTGAATGAAAAGTTTTGAGAAGCGTTGGGCACCACTTAGCACCACCTTCACACACAGACAACATCTACTGGGTACTTACTACCGTTTGACGCCAACCACAAATCACACAACCCAATCGAGATCCACTGTGAGGAAGGCCACCCAGATCCATCGCATTTTCTTTCATCTCGAACTCCACTACCCGACACAGAGCATAGCTTAGCCCATAAATCCAATCTATCTCCTCCATTTTCCTAGCCTAATGAAACTCATCTCTTCTCTCTTTAACTTAGCCACCACACATACAGCCTCATGTATAGCGCCATTATCAATCTTGATTCAGCCACCATTTCCATCACATGCTGTTCTTCTCTCTCTCTCTCTCTCTCTCTCATATGCTTCTCATAGGTTGCGTTTGAATGCTGAACTGAGTTGAGTTTAGTTTTTTATAAATAGTAGTGAGTTAAGATTGTTGAATAAGTTTGGTGGGGTGCACTAAGATGAGTTTAAAATGTGTTTGGATGTTAAAATGAGTTTAGATATATTTATGAGAAGTTATAAAAAAAATGGATCCCACCATTATTTTATACTGTTCATCTGAGATGCAAACCGAACGAAATTGTATACTGTTTTGTACTATTTTGTCTGAATCAAAACAAAAAGGGTCCCATGAGTACCTTTTTTTCCGTATTATATATTGTTTTGTCCTTTATTGTTGTTATTATTATATCCCATATTTGACCGAGTATCATTTTAAGCGTCCGTACATGTACTGCAGCCAAATGTGGGTATGCACATTAGCCAATGGTCAAAATGTGGCAGATGATCGAAACAGTTTACAGATGAGTAAAGTTGTCCTATCTATCTACAGTTTATAGATGAGTTTAGGATCAAACTTGGCTTGAAAGTATGTTTGGATAGCAGATAAAGTTTTAAAGGAAACTAAGCTGAGCTGATTTTGGTTTCCAAACGAAGCCTTAGCATCGAAAACAAGTGGTGGGGGCTGAACTCGATCTATGGAGTTAACAAAAGCTGCCCTAACCATTAGGATACTTGGTCTTATGCCATTTTTTGTTATAATATAAAATATATTAAGTATAACTATCGGATTCGGTAGTCTGGAGTCTTGTTCAACTCCGAATGCTAATTTTTTCGACTCCTTTGAGTCAAAGTTAGAGCGAGTATCGAACGGAGGTGGAGTTATGAAGTTTTGGCATTACGAGAATTCTCAAAACTTCTCATAATTTTATTCTCAAACATCATTGATTCCTAAAATATAAAAACATTTTTCAATTTCAAGTTTTAAATTTTAAATTTTAAATTCTTTTTATCTAATCATTACTCAAACACAAAAATTAATACAACTTTTTACAAATTTCAAAACAAAAATAATATTAAAAAAATATTTAAACAACTTTTTAATTTCATAATATTTATATTCAAGTTTTTATCTCTTATTGTCTAAAATCCAATAAAATCAATTCATTCCAAATATTTCACTATTATTCACAAAAATATAAGATGCTCGAAACGTCCAAAAACGCCCCAAGACTTTCACTTTTCGTTGTTGGCAATCATAATACAAGTAGAGCCAGTAAATTGAAGAGAAATCCTGGAGACCAGACGAACTGGTCTTCGGCCATAACCAGCCCTCTGATCCTATTCCACTACGTCAGCATGTTATGTAACTAACTATGCACTTGCCTACATTAGATCTCATCCCTTACCCAAACTCTCCACTCATCCGCATCCGTGCATCAAGCTTTGTAGACTTTATTTTTAAATTTGAAAAGATTTACATGTCAAAAAAGAACTCAACTCACTTTTCAAATTTTCAAATAAAACTTCATCTTTTTTTGTAATTATCAAAGACAACATCATTTACTTTTTAAAATTTTCAAACCTAATCTTTTACTTTTTACATATGACAAAAGGAGCATTATTTGCTTTTCAAAATTTTCAAATAAAATCATTTATCTTTTGCATATGTCAAAAAGAGTATCAATAACTTTTCAAAAATTTAAAATTCAAACTTTTGCTCATATCATGCGCATGTAAAAAATGACAATCAATCATTTTTTAAAAATTGAAATTTCAAAATTTTAAATTTTAAATATGTAATGCGCATGTAGAAAATGCAATTTGATGTTTTATGAGAAAAGATTAAAGATGGTTTAAATTCAAAACTCATTTCAACTCATCTCATCATTCCTACATAAAATATAATAAACAATATAATTTTTTCAAATTATAAAATAATAATAATATTAAAAAATAATATTTTATTATATTATTAGAGGAATTAATCAGTTACTTTCCATTTTATTGTGCTACAGAATCTTTATCTTACTTGTAGCGAACCCTTTGGTGGGTTGTTTTTTGCCAACAGCAACGGGGCTGTTGCAAAGCGTTTCTCTGAGTTGAATCGTTGATAGCCAACCACTCAAATTAAGAAAGAAATATATTTTGGCCAACGGCAAGTGACCTGATGCGCAAACCCACATCTCTAAAATTAAAAAAAGAAAGATATTTTTGCATTAAAAATTGGAAAAATACTATTTTGTCTACTTAATTTGTTCGTTTATTTTGAAACTTTATGTATTTTAATTTTTTTCTTTACTTAATAGTTAAAGAAGTGACTATTGGTATATTGATATTTTTTTATATATATATTTAAAATATTTTAAAATGATAAAAAAATATGAATAATTTAAAAAAAAAAAAATAATAATTTCGCCTAATCGTCAAATGGAGCGCTCTATAAACTGACGAACGTACGGCCAATCAAACCTGACAAAAACATTCAACCCATTAATTACAGACTTTGGTTGTTTGGGTTATGTATATGAAGTAGAGATTGAACCATCGGCTAGACTGCTTAGAAATGCATTAACCTAGAATGAAAGAAAAAAAAACATTATTTATTATTCTTTTCATAATTTATTTACATTTTCGATATGACATTAAAGTATTAAAAAAATTATTTATATTTTTTTATTTGTTTATAGATATTTTAATGTCATATCAAGAAATAATAGAAGGATGGTCATAAGATGATGGTAAATCGCACTTCTCGAGTGGTATGTAGCTTCTAATGCAGTTGAAAGAAAAACTATTTTTTTAGGGAGATGATTTATATAATCTCTTCGAAAAAAAGTGAGTAAATTTTAGATATATATATATAATATCACCTTTTAATAATATAACTCACTTTTCTTTTCTTTTTTTCAAAATGAGTGTATATCCTAAAAATATACCTAGCATTGCTATTTTCTTATTAAATTAAAAAAAAAATTTGTAAGATCATTTGTTTACGTATCAAACACATAATATAAAAATCTATCCAATCAACTAGTATATATATATATATATTTTTTTGCTATATTAAGGTTGCGTTTGGATAGTGAGATGATCTTAGATATTCTGTTAATAGTAGTGAATAATAGTAAAAAGTAAGTAAAAAGTAATGATCTTATACAAATGCACTGATCAATGTGTGTATCCCTGCACAACAAGATTGCATTGTTAAGAAGAAGCACCCATGACCATTTTGCAATATATCTATGAAGCCAGTTTTCAAAACTAGCCCTTCAACCAAATCCTTTTTTCCAGTCCCATAGCTTCAGGACTGGCTCAGTGTCCCCCTGTATTAAACCAGACAACACACTCCATAAATGTAAATGTAGCAGAATAATGTTTCCTATTAACCAGACTTAACACAGAAGAATAAATTTATTGGAGTTGGTTCTTATAGCAGTGTTCTGATACTACCTACTGGTCAAACTATAGCCTCTTCAAAACAAATTTGTAACAAGAGACTGAGAGACTATACACAGTATCAGATACCGAGATCATACAAAAAAAAATTCTAGTTCAAATTTCGCGGTTATTAGAAACATCACAAACATTCTTCCCCAAGTGTTCTATCTAGGTGTGATGGTTGGAACGATTCCACTATCAAGGTTGCTGCCTGATACTTCTGACGACACATAAGGATTCTTCACTGTTGAGGACGATGGTGGTGAAGACATATCTTTTTCCACATCAGTGACCATGGGACCTGCTGTTTTGATGTCAGACTCTGGCATCATAAGGCATATACTATCAAGTTCTCGAACCACGTCCGCCATTGAAGGTCGTGCGTCTGTGTCATCTTGGCAACACTTGATGGCCAAGTTCAAAAATTTAACCACACATTCAGAAGGATATGATCCCATCCTTCCATCAATGACCGAAAAGATCATACCAGACTGAAAAGCGGCATTAACCTGAAAAGAATGAAAACAATAGAAACAAAAAAAAACAAGAGACTTCAGCCGGTGTATCAAATGGATGAAATAAAATGGACATAATGACAAAGCGATCTTAAATTTTATAGGAAATACTGAGTGCATGGAAGGAGTTCTAAAACATAAGAGATTAATGAATGGAGCGTTTTGCATCAGTCTCAGTCAAGGCCGGAGGTGAAGATTGTAAAAGGAATTCAATGTCTCTGCTAATTTATTGAAGTTGAAACTGAAACGTGTAAAGGAGGAAGGAATCTCTCTTGATTATAGACCAAGTATAAAATTATTTTTTTTATCAGTTGATCCAAAATGATATATGGGAAGAGAGAGAGAGAGAGAGTAACTACAGGCTGCTTCCTTGTTTTTTATGCTGTAGGAATAAAAAGAAGTACAGAACAATTTTCCTTTCCTGTCCAGTCACCACAGAATACCATTGGGCCCCCTATTGAATCCAATGTAAACAGTTCTATGTTAAGGTTTTACCTCTCTAACAATATTTTTCCCATGTGAGATTGGCTGCATCCCAGTCAGGAGTTCGAGAAATACGACTCCAAGACTGTAAACGTCGCTTTTGTCTGTCAGTTTATGTGTCAAAAAGTACTCTGGATCAAGGTAACCCTGCAAAGTTATAACAGAGAATGAGAATAAGAAAATAGACACCGGTTACCTCTCCTAAAACATACCGTTCAATCGATTTCATCTAGTTCGAGTTCAATTTATCTTATTTTGAAAATAGAGAGAAGCACAAATTGTTGCATGACCTTAAAATTTAAACTCAATTGTATTTTATTATTCTACTTGGTAAAATGTACATATCACCAATACGAGTCTTACAGGTGTTCCCTTCACAACTGTGGATACATGAGCAGGTGCAGTCCCTTCAATATCTGGAACTGGAGCAAGTCGCGAAAGTCCAAAATCAGCAACCTTTGCTGTATAATTAAAATCCAGTAATATGTTGCTGGCCTTGATATCCCGATGAAATATCGGAGGATTAGCTTCCGTGTGTAGGTAGAGGATGCCCTTAGCTGAGCCCAGGGCAATTCTCAATCTCATCGCAAAACTCAGAGGTTCTTTACATTTAGCTGTGTACATGAACCAGTAATAAGCTTGTTTATATGGAATGGTGAACTTGGAAAGCAAAATGGTTGTGTCTGGCTCCTAAAGAACAAGACAGAAAAAGAGGTGGGGGTGGGGAAATGGGGAAATGGAGGAAGTGTACAATTGCAAATCATATTTTACAATTTTCACTTGCATTAATATGCAATGAAGAACACACACAAAATTATTGGGACATTAATAGAAGTAAAACTTAAAAGGATGAATATAAGGTGTACCAGAAAGGTGATCCCGTAGAGTACCATTCACCATAAACTCATAGACCAACATCTGCAGGCACAGCAATACTCACATGAAGCTTTTCCCAAGGCAAAAATTTCAACTAATTCAGAAACAGAAAGCATAAAAAAAAGCCGTCGAAAGTCAAACATTTTTGTGGGAGAAAGTACAGCTACTGGAAAAGGAAAGGATAAACAACAACGTATGTTTGGTTTGAGAGGTTTTTCAAAAAATTTAAAAATATTTTCCCTTTCAAACCAAACTTCTTTTAAGCTCCAAAAAAATTCATCTCTCATTTTTTTACATCTAATCATTTGCCTTGATTTTTGTTACAAAACACAAACCAAAACAACTTCCACAAAACCCAATGCAAAATGCATCCAAAAAAATATATATATCCTAACTTTTTCATTTTATCTACTCACGTTCACTAAACGCAATACAAAATACATCTAAAATATTTTCATCCAAACAACTTTTCATCATTCCTACCCACTTAAACAAAACCTAACACACAACACGTCTTAAACCTTTTTTTTCAAGAATTGTCAGAATTAGAAAAATTCACTTACGGGGCATGCCCTAGATTCCCAAGCGTTTAGTGAAAGGAGACAAATTATCCTTAATCATGGAGAACTCTGCATATTCTTCAACATTATCAACAAATAAACTTGCAGCCATTTACGCGGTTTACATCTTTCTTTCTTTCTTTTCTTCTTCCTTTCATTTTTTAGTGAAAGATCTTACAGCTTTCATAATATTTGAGTTTTTGTTGCATTTCTGCCTAGGTTGATAGGAATCATCTCCCATGGAGTCATAAGATAGATGGATAAGGAAAAGCACCTGTTCACCCTCTTCATCACAATATCCAATCAAAGACACTAGGTCTCGATGATGTAACCTTGACAACAATTCTATCTCTGTTAAGAACTCCTTCTCACCCTGTAAGGATCCCTCTTGTGCACGTTTAATGGCCACAACTGTTCCATCAGCTAGAATGCCTTTATAGACTTTTCCATACCCTCCTTGGCCAACAAGAGCGGAGTTGTTAAAATTGTTTGTAGCCATAGCCATTTCTCCATAATTGAAAGCCTTCACACCGTCAATTCTCAAGGAGGCCTTAGATGCTGCATATTAAATACAAGTCCAATGTTGAAAATGAAAGCATGGTGATAGAAAACTTAAAGAGTATGTTACAAGTCCTTAAAACATGTGAATGTAAACCACGTGCCAGTTCTAAGGCAATGCAAAAAACACCATTAATGACCACACGTTATCCTAAAATTTCCAGCTAGAAGCATAATAAGGAAACTGAATTTGAAGCTTATTAACATGGATTCTTTAAAACCATTTTTAGAAACATGATATAATGAGTACATTTGTCATGAATGAACTGATTCATTGGCAAAGAACATCATAGGAAAGATGAGTGGCTTCCCATCTTCTTGGGATGGATACTCCTTTGCAATAATCCTACTTAGACATAACAAATCTTAACAGGATGAAAAGTAAATTTATTGGCCATGTTTAACAGTAAGGGAATCCTTGACTTCCTATATCTCAGAGTTAATAATACTTTGTTTTTATCATACATATTTATAATAAAAACGGAGGACTGCTAAAATCAGATGAAACAAAAAAAGGCTACAATCAGAAGGATCTTTATTATAGTAATTTATCCTTTACGCTGCGACTCAGAGAAGTAACCAGCCTGATATATGAGCTAGTCAGAACTTCTTTAGAGATTTAGGCTGCATTCAAGTTTATGCTGAGCTCAGGCTGTGCTCAAGTCAGCTAAATTTAGCCTAGCCTATATAGGTCTAATATATATATATATATATAGAATTTCAGAACACCCACACACATGTATATATTTGCATCTTACAGGCCAACAACATTGTTAAAATCGTGGCTAACTGGTTGTTCTAGAACTTGCATATGATCTGAGCCAACATGCAACCCGAGTCTTATGGTACTTTTCAGTGGACTCTCTCATCTCTTAGAGGCATGTTTGGGAAGTGAGATGAGATGAGAATTCTATGAATAGTAGTGAAATGATTTGAGTTAAGATGTTTTATTAGGTTTTGGAAAAGGAGAGAAAAAAAGCTGAATAAAAATATTATAAAGTTAAAATATTGTTAGAATATAATTTTTTTAATATAATTTTTATTTTGAAATTTGCAAAAGTAGTATTGTTTTTGTGTTTTGTTTGGAAGTTTGGTAAAGTTGTGATGATTAGATGAAAAAGTTGAAGATTTGAAATTGAAAAGTATTTGTGTTTGTGTTTGTGTTTAACTGATGTTTGGGAAGGAAATTAAGAGAAGTTTTGAGATGAGATGAGATCATCTCACTTCCAAAACAAGCCTTTAATGATGTTTCTATTCGTGTGCCAGTCCAAGCTTAGGCTGAAACTTGCCCAACATTATTAACTAAGAAAGAGCTAAGATATTTGGCATTTTGAGCCAGACTGGGGCCTTTTTACCTCAGGCTAAGCTTGCCTAGCCTGATTGATGGGCCTAATCCCGATGCAGAATAGAAACATTACATATCTACCTAAACATCCCAACATCGTAAACATAAGAACTCACCACGACGTCTTCTTGAAACTGCATTATACTTCTTCATACGCTTTCTTAGTATTAAAAGAGAGACAACTGCGGACATCGCAACTGCACCTGCAATGGTTCCCACTACTATGCCAGCCAGTGCACCTTTGCTTAAACCAGAACTTGGAGAGGTGGCAATCGCTGTGAGATTAGTGAGAACTATGAGTACAAACAACATCATAATTATCCAACAATATTCATTTCAATGCGAAAACGTAAAAGAAGGTAAGGTATGACTGGGGAATATATCATTTATGCATGGCATCAGGTCATAAGTGGCATATCATGTGGTTTTGCAGCTGCCTTGCTGGTCAATATAGAACGCACCTTGATTGCCCCGGAAATTAAAAATCATCTTGAACTGAGTTTTAACAAGGATAAGTTCAATTTTAAATATTAAACAAAGTACACAAAAACATCATAACAACTTCATTTTAAGCTTTGTAAAGAAAAAGATTCAGGAAAGGAGATGGGACAAAGGCAAGTAATTGTTCTACAGTTAACATGGCACGACTATGACAAAAGCATTGAACTACACTCCCTGGATCAAGAGTATCTTCAACGATATTTGGAAGCAAAAGGCAAGGCTACCTCCACTTAATTATGCCACTCACAGACATGCACTGCATGCCACTCAGAGCAACAAGAATAGGTAAGCATTTTTAAGTACATAAACACCAGTAACAGAGAATAATGCCACATGGATATGATTATCTTTTAAAGCATTGAAGATTTCAAGGAAATATGTTAAATATGCATCAATTCCAACTTCAACAACTGTGTTGCAAATTACATCAGATTAGGGTTTCGAGACAAACCATCTTTATAAACGTCCAGGAGAGTGAAGTTCAGAAGTTCATAAGGTCCAAAGATATCACTATCAGGAATCTTCCATGATGTGAACATGTTCCTAATTCGCCGAACCTCACTCCTATTGAAGATAAAAGAATTGTCGCTTTGATTATTAAATACTGGAAAAAGCTTGAAGTACATTTTCAGTCGAGGGCCTTCTTCCCATTCAAAACTATCAATGTACAGCTGATAAAGGAGTAGAACAAGACCATCTGTCAGGTAATCCTCAAACATTGATATGTAAGGACGAAAATCAGAGAATCCAGGACTTTTCAACCGATATCCAACAAGTAAAGGGGCAGCACAGAAACAACGTTCAGGAGATTTAGGGGAATATTGATAAGGGGGTGGACATCCTGGACTGTCACAATCCAAAGTGTTATTCGTTGGACCCTGATTTTTATTTTCAGCATCACTTTCAGATCCACAGAAACTGACTAGGTTGGTGTTCGAGCAAAAGGGATTCCCTTGAAGCCTGGAAGTCAACAACCAAAACGTGTGACACATCATTATATCAATGTACTATGTTTGTTCCACCTCACAACACTAAAACTAAAAAGAGCTCATCCACTCTTTTTCCAAGTAGTCACATGAATATGAAAATATATTTTATTACACATGAAGGTAGTCATATGAATGTGAAAATATATTTTATTACATATGAAGGTCTACATGAAACAAATTGCGACATGTAAATTAAGAAGCAAGTAAAGAAGCAAACCAGACAGTGACATTTTGAGGTAGATTAGTATCGCCTGTAATATTTGAAAGCTTATTATTCTGCAACTCCCTGCAATATTAAAGAGCCACGCGAAAAAGCTTAGAAAATTCAGTATGAGATCCTTTCATACTCATTTAAAAGTCAATCCAGGAGGTAGCAACTATGAATTTCACAAAAGAGTGTGCAGAAATCAGAATAAGGAAGCAACTGTATCTTGTATCAACATAAGAACAACATGCTTGGAGCGTGAATGTGCATCCACACACCCACGCCACCATACAATGACACTTTCAACCAAGGGAAATAGAGATATTGTCATTCAGGTCTTACACTGTAAGGCTTTCGTTTCCATTCAAAGTCCTATTTTGCCAAATGGTGGATGGAACAGAGCCACTCAATGAATTGTTCGCAATTGACCTGTCAAGACGAATAATTTACCAACTAATGCCATTTGTTTTATTAAAATTTATAATTTATTGAATGATAATAACTAGTACCTCAAAATCTGATGGTTGAGAAAAGTGGAAACTCAAATTTACATAAATGTGAAGCAAGTTACAATAGCATTGACCCCATATAACTAAGCACAAAATAAGTGAGAGACTACTCACAGTATCTGGAGATAAGGAAGATTCGAAAAGTTGACAGGAATTGTTCCAGTAAGATTGTTGTTGGATAAATAGCTGAGCACATTACTCAAACAATATATGTCAGAAAAGGGAATTGTTGGCACTAATTATTTTTGAAAGCTAGGAGACACATCTGTTAAAGCTTTGTAACATCCGAAAATTAAATTTAACTGAAAAAAAAAGATGGAGAATCTTACATGGACGTGATATTCTCAGCAAGTCTCTCTGTAGGTATGGTTCCATTTAGCAGATTTAAACTGAGATCTCTGAAATTATAAGATATAAACAAAGCATAGGTAGCAAGCGGAGTTGTCTTAGACAAAGTAAAGATAACTATCTTCGGCCTGGTACATTTATTTTTTTTAGAAGCTCATACTTGATCATCATAGAATAACTTCAAATGTAAATAAAATACAGCAACTTACAGATAACCAAGGTTCGGTATTCGGCTCAAATCAGGAATCTCCCCTTGCAAGTTGCAGTTCCTAAGGCTCCTAGAAAAGCCAACACACAAATCATAACACCTTGAATGTACATGGGCACGAGCATACTTCTTGGTTACCATCTAGAGAGCATATAAAGCTAGAACTTGAAAGATTTGTGATAGCTTCATTACAACTCAAGCAGATTACATAAAGCGATATGTAATATCAAACAGCAAAGGATTAATCGCAGAAAATCCTAACTTGTTCAGTGTACCAGTTATTTTGACGTTTGAAAAGAATAATAAATTTCAGCTTCAGACCTCAAGGCTAGCACCTGGCTCTGCCTTTGCTTCTGAAACCTAGTTACAAACATAGGATAATAATAGGCACTTACAACTTCAGCAATTTAGACATGTTGCTATAAGAAGCTGGAATTGTAGTCCCATCAAAGTGATTGTTATCAAGTTGACTGCAAAACAAAGAAATGCACTCTTAAGCGAGTTTGAACTATAATATAAGGGAAAGGAGAGTACTTCAGTAATATTACCTTGTAGGAAAAGGAAAATTTAGAAAATTATAACCTTGTTCAAGATGAGAAGCACAAGAAAATGACACCAAATTCAAAAGTTCCAATTGTAAAACCAGTTATGCTACGTGCACGCGCGCGCGCGCACACACATTTATGTTCCAGGAAAGTAGAAACCATACATTATCAGTAAATTTGGCAGTTCGGAGAACTCCGGTGGAAGATACCCGGATAAGTTGTTATTATCCAGAAGGCTGCAGGTGCAGAGTTGAAGGTGATCACTGATCTCATAGATTGTACAGACAGATGACTCATCATAAAATATGAGTATATGACCAATTACCGACTTACAAGTGAACAAGATTTGGTAATCTGGATAGCTCCGGGGGAATTTGCCCACTAATTGAATTGTTGTTCATGTGACTGCTCACAAGGTGAAGTAGAAGGGTTAATCATTGTAGAACTTTTTTAGATGATATAGAATCTGAAAAACACTTACAAATGCTTCGTTTTGTTCAAATTTGAAAATGATACTGGTAATGGTCCTGATATGTTGTTCTGATCAATTTGTATTCTGTCCAAGTTTGGAAGATGACCGAGCTCTTCAGGTAATGGACCTGTTAATTGGTTTCCATTCAGAAGCCTGGGAACATGGAATATCACAGATGGAATTAGAGATAAAGCAAATTACATATACCAACATCAGGCATTCAGAATGATGCCAACATAGCAAGAAAATTAGATCACACACACAGATTATATATCTACATTTTCTAATGGCATGAATATATCATCATGTGAAAAAAATAGTATCTAACCTATCCCATAGAAAAAAGGAGATCAACTTACAAGAGTTCCAAAGTGGTAATATTGCCTATCTCCTTGGGTATACTCCCACTTATGCTGTTCCACATAAAATCCCTTTAACAGAGTAGACAGAGAAAAATATATCAGTAGGTTACATAAATGAAAAGTCGAAAAATGTCAGTAGGTTACATAAATCAAAAGCCACCATGCAGTAGAGAACACATTTTTAGAATATTGAGTGAAAAAGGTATCCAAAAATCTGACTCAGATATAGTTGTCTAAAGCACAAAATGTAGCTTTCAGAAAAGCTTCGCCTTACAGTATTGTTAGGTACAATAAGTTGCCAAGCTCTGGTGATAGACTTCCTGACAATCCCATTTGCAAAAGTAGCCTGCAAAGAGAGGTCCAAATGAAAATTGTTAAAGCAACAATGCAAAGTCTTCGATGGAACTGCTCATAAGTTAATAACACCAAGTTGTATCAAAGCTTTGTAATCTTATGTCTGAACTTTAGGGAAAGTATACTTTTCATCCACAGATTATCATCCATTTTTCACTTTTTACTTTACATTAAAAAAAGCATTTCAATTTGCACCCTAAAGTGCCTATATTTTCAATTTGTACCCTTGGTTAAGATCTCACTGTTAATATGAACAAAAAACTGGTCACATGGCACAATCTTGAAGTTCGTATTTAAATGGAGGGTGCAAATAAAGCGTTAGGCAATAAATTATATAATAACGGAGTAGTTATTAGCTTTTTGGACCAATGAATAAGACAATAAAAACTGTCACACTGTCACAACATAGGGTGCACCAGCAAAATCAGCTCTACACTGCAAACTGAATGGTGAAAGTTACAATTAGAATTCATTGGAATTACTTATAAAACTCAGTTCCATCTAGTAAACACTTAATATCTATGCACTCTCTTTACAATGATACTCACCCAATGTGAGATTAAAAAAACCTGAGGCATCACAATCTCCCCCAATCCCCACTCAAATCCCTATTTTCCTTGTCAGGGCTTGCATCACAATGCAGTGCCCCAATTCCAAATGGATTACCAACCCAACTCCGAAATGTGTCACAACCCAAGAATGTGCAAAGACTAGTCAAAGTTATATTCGGAGTGCTCTTCAATCACTTATATAGCTTGGGGACTTGGCACCAATAAAATGCCCTCACAATTCATATATCACCGTGTGATTTAGAACAGTTTAATGCATTACCAATATTTTTTTTTATAGGTAAAAAGGAAGGAATAAATATGCATTATAAATTTAAAAAGATAGATTTTCATATTCATTTAAGACATGTTGGTATTTTTTTTCTAGCAAAATTGGGAAACATATATTCGCATCGATTATCCTCCCTGATAGAGATTAAAAAGAAAGGGGACGTTAAAATCATACAGTTGCTGAACATGTAAATATCCATCTGCTAATGTGCTATTGTAGCACACAACCCCTGTCCAATTTGATGTACACGGATCTCCTCGATTCCAATTACTCAGATTCTTATGGGGATCTATCAAACTTCTCTTGATGGTTCGCAATGCCGTCACTGAAAATAAATACAAATGTTAGTCATCATTTAATCAACATTAACATTTACAGAATTTGTAAGCCTTGGTATGGCTCCCGTGTTTCTCTAATTCTAACATCGGGGTTTCCACATTGTCAGAAAGTGAATTTTTGTTTTAAAAAAATTAACATCAAAATTGTTAGCAGAGCCAAGTCTGAGCACATACACTCAAATAACATCCATCAACACTAATCAGTAATCACTTCCCACTTGAGAGAATTGAATATGAAAGTGATCAGGTAACTATAGATCTCTTTCTACAGGATGCACATATATATAAAACATGCCTCCACGTGCAATGATACTTCTAAACAAGCATTCCCCCAAGAGTGTAATTGCCAAAAGAAGCTTAAAAAATAAAAACCACCAAAATCACCTTCCAATGGGTCGGTAATGTTAGCTCCGAAAGATAGAGAAGCCCAACACAACCATGCAACAACAAATATTCCATACTTCCAAGCTGTTGACTTAGACATCCCAGTAACGCATAGAACGTCAGAACTCGCAAACTTCTTCTAGTACCCAACACTGGGAATTGTAGGAGTATGCGTGTACCACACCTGATAAAGGTCAATATCAGAACTTAGAGAGATGAGTTCCAGAGCAGCAGAATTTATCTCAAGAAAAAAGAAATACTAACTCTGGAAAATAAATCAATAATCAGACAATTATTAAACACAAGTACAGCAATGAAAAAGTTCCAATAAATGAAAAACCAAGGAACTATAAAAAATAAAAATAAAAAGTACACC
This sequence comes from Pterocarya stenoptera, assembly GCA_003123785.1. NCBI lineage: Eukaryota > Viridiplantae > Streptophyta > Magnoliopsida > Fagales > Juglandaceae > Pterocarya > Pterocarya stenoptera. The sequence goes on from QEOT01124057.1 coordinate 49,392, forward strand.
AATGAACAAGCTCCCCCTGCTAGGCAACCAAACAAAGAAAATCACTCAAAATTCTCGTCCCATACAGCTTGAGAAGAAATAAACCAACCAAACTGCCAAAAACAAAAGGAGAAACCCTTACAAGAAGAAGACTGAATATATAGTTGAAAAATATATTAGAATGATGGAAACATATATATATATATATATGTATGTATGTATGTTTGAAATATTTACCTGGGGGCAGCTTGAGCAAGAAAGAAAAGAGTTTGAAATTGATTACCTGATGAAAGGAAGTATCTTTCTGACCAGGTCCCCATTACGAATGCTCAAGCATTTGTTGCTGATGCAGATCGTAGCCATCTTTTTCACACACCGAATAGAAATAATGCATATAAAGTATATATCTGATGGTGGCTTAAAGATGTTGACTTTTCTGGGCGGGTGGTTGCCGGGATAACTTCAATTAACCTATTCAAAACAAAAATACTTAAAAAAAGAGTTATATAAAAATAAATTTATAATATATGTTATATTATAAATTTATTTTTATTATAAAATAGATCAAATAAATTTCATACCACTGCATTAATTTATAAATTTATTTTTAATATAAACTCTTTGCGTATGACTTTTAGTTCTATATTAAAAAAACCTACTCTACAATGCAAGGGCAAAAAGAAAGAAACCCAAGTTTCTATAAAAATAAAAAACTACCCAATGGACAGAAAAGATAAAAATAAAAAACCTTTCGTTAAAAACTAAATGGAGACTGTACGATGATAGGTTAAGCCCGAGAGATCCAACCGTAACATGGACAACATAAACGTCTGAGCGTGTTTCGTGTACAACATGCTCTTCGATCCGAGACGCAGTCAATAAATATAAGTTTTGAATCAATACAAACCGGGTTTGCCGCATATCAAAGATTCCGGCTCTTGCGAAAGGACAATAGAATGAAGTTGGCTTCGCAACAACGAGGAACAACACTTTGGTACGCACCAAAAAGGTCCTTGTCATGGTCGTACCATGTACAATCTCCAGTCATAAGATAAAAGGAAAATTTTATTTGTAAATCTAATTTCCCACAACAAATATTCAAATTTTTTTTTAATAATTATAAAAAATCATTGCTTATTTTAAAAATTTATATTCTTTTACTAAGTAAGTCTAATATTTCAAAATTTTAGATTTATAAAAAAAATTATTTATTTATATTATATTTTTAAAATATGTATTTTTTACTTTCACACGCAACTGGTTATCGTGTGTACGGGTTTATCCTCGTGCTTTGAAAAAATAAATCCGAACTCCAAAATGGAAGTCAGTAACTACTCTCAACACTGACATAATACTAAAATAAAGGTGTCATTCTATCGGTTCTCTTTCATGAACATGTCAAAGGATAACGTCTAAATTATTTTATTATTGGGATATTCAGTAATTAATTTTTAAAAACTGGTATTAATATTTACACTATAAAGAAACCCAATACGCTTTTATAGTCAATATGAAATTAATATTAGGTGGCCAAAACCTGGCAAGGTAGAAGTTAGAACACAATGGATTAGCCTGAGCTTAATTCAGAACATGTTTTATTTTTTTTTCAACATTTTCAGTTGATGGAGAGCCCACAAAATCAAGTCAACAACATTTAGCTGTCTTTCACACGTGCAGAAGGAAGGAAACAGGGAAAAATACTGCGTTTTCAAGACCTGGTCTGGGGTATGATCCGAATTCTGATCATGATCAAATACAGTTCCCGTTTTGCGGAAGATTCCTTTCACATTACAGGCAAGAGGCCAATTGGCAAGCAGCAGCATATATTATTATATTTTGTATGGATCATCCTAAGACAATACGGCCACGTTTGCTTAGCAAATCCATCTCATCTATACCGTACAGTAGTTTTTCCTATCAAATATATTATATTTTATCTCTAAATTTTAAAAATATCTACTAAAATAAACAGTAATAAACAATGAATACTGACAGTAAACAGTAAAAAATTGATATGAACAGTACATAAACAGTACACTTTTCGGCTCTCTAATCACCAGTGGAACTTACATATTTTTCAAATTTCAAAAATTAAAAATTATCTCATTTCACTATTCAAACAAATAATTTTTTTACAAATTATTTCATCTCATTTAACTCAAAAATTTAATTACTATTTAAAATATTTCTTCTCATTTCATCTAAACTACGTAACCAAACGAGCTAACTGGTGTTTTTCTATTTAAATTGTTGAATGTTCTAGTTTTCCCTGGTATCATCAAACAAAGAATAGGAATTAAGGATTTGGATCTCAATCGAGTTTAATTGGGTACTTATTTTCCTGATGTCAGGTGGGGTACACGCATAATGCAACAGTTCCCAGTGTTGGGTACTTATTTTATGGCGTTCTCTGTCATATTCATATGCATCAGATAGTAGCTTGAACTTGTTCTATGAATAATCATCCAAAATTCTATGAAATTGTCAATGAGATCCAAACGCATCCACAACCATTTGATACCTTGTCAAGCACGGAATGCTCACCTTCACGAAATGGAGCAACTCTACATAAAAAAAACACCACGGAAATAACTTTGTGGAGGAAGGATTGTCAGAAACTTCAGTGAAAAGCTGCATATATAGAAGAACATGAAGTTGGAGACAGATGCATGCATATGGGGTAGAGGTGATGGAGATTGGTTTTGGCTTTATATGGGAGGGCCCTCATTCGAGCCTGTGAAAGTTGGTGCCAAACAATGAATGATTGGCTGGTCCCCTCTGCCATGATCATAAAGAGCCGAAATGTCATAACATCTAGAATCCAACCTAAGATTGTAGAACGTTATAACATCTAGAATTAGGTTGTGTTTAGATGTTGAGGTAGTCTTAAATATTTGGTCTGCTCTGGCCATCATCATAAAAAGCAGAAATGTTTGGTCTTGCCTCTGTCCATTTTTTCCCACCCAAAATTGTGAAATGGATGGGAAAGCATCACCTTTTTTATCTTTCTTTGTTTTCAATCCCAAGCTTATTCGAATAATGCTATATCCAAGCCTCTAGCAAGTTCTATACAAGTTTTTTTTGTAAAAAAATCGATTTTATTAATAAAGAATAGTTATTTTTATACTTTTTAAAGATAAGGTTTACCTTTTTATAAGGGCTTGTTTAAAATTTATCTATTTAAAATTTGTACAAATTATTTTTCTAGATATAATGTGTGAACCCACTGCAATATTTGGGTCGGATGAGATTTAATATTGTGGGACCATGCTTTATTTATGACTTTTCCTACTATAAAAAGTACTTAAATATAGAAAATCGTAATCACTACAAGAAGTTGGCCGAAGCGTCAGATCTGGACCAAGATAAAGGGATCCCTTTGCCAGGAATGTGGGCTTCCAAGTTGTTCATCGCTAGTCTTAACCTTTTTATTTTATTTTTCTCCTACGTTCCACTCATTATGACAGCTTTAATTTGCGCGTTGGCCCTCAATATTCTAGTCCTCGTTTTTTTCTGATAGTTCATCGGACTTTGTCTGTCTCTACTCCCTGGTCAGAGCTTTTTTCTTTTTCTATTTATTAAAAAAAATATAAGGTAGAAAATATAAGATGCTGCCTACTTGAAAGTAGTTATGAAAACACCTTCTTCTTCTTCTTCTTTTTTATTTATTTTATTTTATTTTATTTTTTTAAACGAGGGTGCCTAGGCCAACTTGTACATATTTTGACTAATTTTACGAAATTCTAAAGTTAATAATCAGGTAAATTTCTAATAATTTTAAAAAGACTTGAATTAATGACTATTAAAAAATAAATCTAAGACCTAACCAATTGAGCTAGCCCTCAAAATTTATAAAAAGACCCATATTTGCTTGAATTCCATCGTTTTCTTTATTAATTGCTTAGTTAATGAAAAGCAGAGACTTTTTGCATGATATATTTATTTTCATTCATGATATCATTCACGATAATATTTATTTTCATTTTTCGGGGCCAACTGTCAAATCCTTTATTAACTCAATGTTGAAGATTAGGTAAAATGTCATATCCTCATCTGAATGACTAGTAACTTTTAAATACAGATATGAGGGGGGCATGCTGGTTGATTGGTCTACGCATTGGATCTTTTGTCAAGTTTAGTCTGGATAAGAAAGCCTGACTTTTGAATTCTAATAATTATTTTTTGAAAAAAAAAAAAAAAATAGCAGCTCCAATTATCCACCCTTGGATGAATCACATTAATTACACTTACCATCTTTAGCATAAGCAGTGCAAATAATTGTCAATAAGCCGACCACGCAACTCTGAAACATTGGTTTATGATGACAAGTTGACAACTACTGAGGGAAAGAAATTCAAAACTATCATTATGACCATATTGAAAATAAATTAATAAAAGTTGCCATCAGAGATATTGAAACCATAGACAATCAAACACTGTGGTTTAGTTTGCAAGTAGCAGGTGGGGAAGGGAGCCATTATGAGTGATGACTTGATTCTGAAACCATATCTCATGTGCTTTGATTTTAACCTAAAAGTTTGCTTGGAATTTATGCTAAAAAACCCAGAATCTTTAGAAACAGTATCTATTTGTAAGCTCCAAATTACTGCTTCTTGTTCAACAATGACTACTACATATTACCTATTTTTCTAATACATCTTCATTGCTGGACAATGAATGCTAGCAGCTGGATTTATGTCAAGGAAAAGAAACAGTAGAATGAGGTTGGCCTAGTAACAACTAGAGTCAGGAACACACCAAAAATGAAATTCTAATGGAACACACCAAAAAAAGCAAACCCACCACCGAGAACAACCAAAAACAGCTGAAAACCACCATAGATAGCTCCGACTCCGCAACCTAGAACACCAAGAGCAAGAAAATCTTGCAGAAACAGAAGAAAAAAAATTCCCTCATGTCGCTCACGAAGGATTTAGACCACAGAGATGAATATCAGGATAGGAGCTTTCCTTATATAGAAGAGATTTACATAATGATTGCCAGAATTCCAGCGCCTAAATGCTATACAAAGTAAGTGTTTCCAACATTATTAACAGCGTAATTATCTCCTATATACAATCTAGATATGAAGGAAAACATCCCTAAATGAGTACAAATCAAATCCCATAACATTACAAATCAAAGCCCATAACAGAGATAAGTCGAAACAAAAAGTTCTGTAAATACGAAGTAAATGATGATAACATTGAACACAAAAGGATTAAAGAGCAAGTGGGAGACTACTCACAAAACTTTGGAGACGAGGAAGGCCCGGAAAGTTGATGGGAATTTCTCCAGTAAGAAAGTTGTTGGATAAATCACTAGGTACATTTTTCATATAATAGATTTTAGAAGTCAAGGGCAATGTTAGCATAAATTATCTTAAAAAACTAAAAGAAAATTCTGTAAAAACTTTGTGACATCTGAACAACAAATTTAAACAAACGTAAAAAGGATGCACATTACATCTCGTTAGAAAGATGAAGAATGTTACATGGTTGTAATCTTCTCGGAAAGCCTATCTTGAGGAATGGATCCATTTAGCTGATTTGAACTGAGTTCTCTAAAATTCAAGTATAATATACGTAGAAGTAGTGAACAGGTTGTCTTTTACAAGGTAAAGAAAGTTTTATTCGGCCTGAACAACTAGTATTTGTCAAAAGCTCATCCTAGACCATCATTTAAAACCTTCTTACAGATAAAGAAGGTTTGGTATTCTGCTCAACTCCAGGCATTTCTCCTTGCAAGTTGCAGTTCCTAAGGCTCCTAGCAAAGTAAATCAAGACATAAATCATAATTTCCCAACACGGACAGGTGAATGTGCATACTTCTTTTATTTCCAACTTGCATATAAAGCAACTAAGAACAAAAAAGTTTTGTGACAGTTGATGAAAATAATGTAACCATGAGTAATGTTTCAAAAGATACAATGCTTCCTGCCACCTTAGTTGGCTTAAGCAACCTAACATCTTTGTTCAGTAACATTCCCTTTTAAATTCCTTTTCTGTCGATGTTTGAATAATTTACTTCCCACTTTGTATTACTATTTTACTTTTGGGAAAAAGAGCTTCTTCTATACGAACATTTATCCAACCAAGGGATTTATAATTGGAAAAAGTATCAGAACTTGCTGGATTGAGTTCAAAGCAGCTGAATTTGTCAGAAGCAAAATAAATATTAGCTTTTCTAACAATGAAAAAGCCCCAATCGACAGAGTTTATTGAATAATTTGTCGGAGAGAGGAAACTGTAACAAAGACTCCAAAGTTTAATAATTGGTTTTGTGCCTCGTTTGTTTATATAAAACCACTATCTCATCTCATCTCATTTCATCTCAATCATTACAACTTTTTTAAATTGCCATATAAAAATATAATAAATAATTCAACTTTTTTAAATCTCAACATAAAACTAATATTAAAAAATATATTCTACTAATATTTAATTCAATTATTATTCAAAACATCTCATCTCATCTCATCTGAACTGTGTATTCAAACGGGGCTGAGCTATGCATTGTCTCTCTTGACGTCTTCAAATCGATAGAGTTCAAAAAAAGTCAGCCAACCGTCAACGTCTTGGGCCAACTACACTACCCCGTCTTTCAAAAAAACCAAAACAAAACAAAATCGTCAAGATATTTACGAGTTTTGTTTTGTACGTCAATAAACAAAACATGTTTTATTTATTTATTACCCTTAGTTTTTTGTGGGCATTATACACCACATTATGATATTTTCTACTGGTCTAAATACATTGTAATCATCAAACCAAGATCATTTATGATCTTAGCAACCTCACAACCAGTTTTTTCCCAAATGCTTTCTACCTAGGCTTGATGATTGGCATGACTCCACTAACAAGGTTGCTTCCAGATACGTCTAAGGACACATAAGGATACTTCGCTGTAGAGGATGATGATGATGATGGTGGTGGAGTCACAACCTTTTCCACATCTGTGAACATGTGATCTGCTGTTATGGCGTCAGCCTCCGGCATCATACTGCATATGCTTTCGAGTTCTCGAACCACCTCTGCCATTGAAGGTCGTGCATCTGTCTCTTCTTGGCAACACTTGAGGGCCAAGGTAAAAAATTTCTCTACACATTCAGAAGGATAGGACCCCATCTGCCCATCAATGATCGAAAAGATCATACCAGATTGATTTGCAATATTAACCTGAAAAGGATGAAAACTATTTCCTTAAAAAATATACGTACAACAGACTATTATATTAGACACTGCAGCCAGGGCATCTAAAATGTTATGTTCTATAATAAAATACTCTGACCACATGCAACATATTTGAATCTAGTATGCAAGATATTAAGAAGTATTGTGTTTGACAGAGGTCTCGCTCAAGGCTGAAGGTAACTATTGTTTAAGAAATTTCATGTCTGCTGACTTATTGAAGCTGAAACTGAAACTTGAAAAGGAGGATATCCCTCTCAAGTAATTATAACTATATAAAATGACATGGCTAGAGACAGAGACAGAGAGTTAAAGCTGCTTCATTATTTGTTATGCTGTAGGAATAACATAAATTACAGAACAACAATTTTACCTCTCTAATAATGTTTTTGCCATGTGAGATTGGCGGCATCCCGGTCAGGAGTTCTAGAAAAACAACACCAAGACTATAAACATCACTTTTGTCCGTCAGCTTATGAGTTATGAAGTACTCTGGATCTACGTAGCCCTGCAAAGTTATAACAAAGAATGAGAAGATAAAGAAATAGACACCAGTTACTTTCATCTCTTACGGCATACCATTAAGCCTTTCATCTAGTTTAGGCTCCACCTCTTTCATTTTAAAAACAGAGATATTGATACAAATTGTTGTACAAAACTATATCTTCAACTTATGCAAAAGATCATATTCTTTTTGCTGAATATCATCTATACAAGTCTTACCGGTGTTCCCATCACAACTGTGGATACATAAGTAGGGACGGTCCCTTCAATATCTGCAACTGGGGCAAGTCGCGAGAGTCCAAAATCAGCAACTTTTGCTGTGTACTTAGAGTCCAATAATATATTGCTAGCTTTGATATCTCGGTGAAATATCGGAGGATTAGCATCTTTATGTAGGTAGAGTATGCCCTTAGCTGATCCCAGGGCAATTCTCAATCTCATAGCAAAATTCAGATGACCTTTGGCCTTGGCTGGTGTTGTTTTACACACATAAACAATCAATAAGCCCATTTGTATGGAGCAAATCCTATATTGTAGTTTTCACTTGCACAATGAAGAGCACTCAATGGTGAAAATCAAGAAAAGTAGAACTTAAGGATTATAAGGCGTACCAGAAAGGTTATCCCGTAGAGTACCATTTGACATAAACTCATAGACCAACATCTGCATACACAACAATACTCAGATGAAGCCTTTCCCAAAGGCTAAAAATAAAATAAAATCAATGCAACTTCAGCAACAGAGAGGAAGAAAAACTAGTCCTTTTGTCATGAAAGTCAAAAGAATTTTATGGGAGAAAAGTACAGCATATAAAAAGAGAGGGAAGGACTCTATTCTCCGGAGTGTATTGTGGAGATATCCAGCTTTTTTTACACTTTTTAAAAACAAATAGGCCTTATTTCATGAACAATTTGAATATGCTTCTATATTATCAACGAAAACACTTGTCATGTAATGTCCCTAGATCGAGTTAATTTCTTCTGTTGTTTGCTATCATTCAAAGCAACTATGTATGTGGTTTGCATCTTTCATTTTTTACTTGTAAAGCTTTCATAATTTTAAGTTTTTCTCCATTAACTTCCTAAATTGGAAGCAGTTGTGGATCCAGAAATTTATCTCTAGGGGGGTGAATTATTATTAAGATATTTAAAATATATTTTTTATATTTTTGTAATGTATATCGTAATATATTTAATACAAATTACATACAATAATATTATAAACATATTTTGGAGCATAAAAAAATTATCAATATATCTATCAATTAAACATGTATGAGGTAAATTTATAGTAATTAAAATAGCCAAGAGTTTTCCTTCTTTAATTAAAAAAAAAACTTAATAATCTATCATTAACCAGAAGGAAAAATGTTAGAAGGAAGGTAGAAAAAAGTCATGCATAAAAAAGTATAAAAAATAAGAAAATGTTTGAAGGAGACCCAAATAAGAATAGAAAAAGATTACTATGAGTTTTTGTAATATATAACCTTTGGCTTTTAAAATTTTTAGAGCCACAAGCTGAAGTTTTTAAGAAAAGATCAAAGTTTACAACTTTATAACATCTCTATTTCAAATAGAAGGTAGTTATGTAAAATTGAAATTATTTTGTCGTATGATTGCATTGGTTAATTGTAAAATGAGTTGTACGTATACCATTATCATTCTAATAAAAACCAAATTCTACATATCTTTAAGTTTCCTAAAAGATAATAAGATTCTTATATTTTTGGATAGTTTAGGGTTGTTTGAAAATTTTGAATCAAAAATGACTTCATTCGGTCAACCCCCCCCTCCCCCCGACCTGCCATTAGTAGGAAAGAATTATCTCCTTATTGATTCAGCAACAAGATTAATAAATACTCTAATTTACAGATTTGCTTTTGATATGATCATTTGCAGTTGAGATAAGAAAAGGCACCTGTTCCAATTCTTCGTCACAATATCCAACTAAAGACACAAGGTTTCGATGATGTAACCTTGACAACAATTCTATCTCTGTCAAGAACTCCTTCTCACCCTGCAAGGATCCCTCTTGTGCACGTTTTATGGCCACTACTGAACCATCAACCAGAATTCCTTTATAAACTTTTCCATAACCTCCTTGGCCAGCCAGGGTGGAGTTGTTAAAATTGTTTGTAGCCGTAGCCAATTCTCCATAAGTGAAAGACTTCACACCATCAATTTTCATGGAGGCCTTAGATGCTGCATATTAAATAAAGGTCAACCATTGGGAAATGAAAGCACGGTGATAGGCGCTGCATATAAAGATGCTTTGCCCATTGTTTAAAAATGATCGATACGGTTATGAATCTAACTTTCCATTCATATTTCCAAGATTCAGATAGTTTGAGTACAAGTGCAAATACAGATGTGATAACAATGTACACAAGAAAACTTACAAGCATGTTACAGTTCCTTAAAACAAGTGAATGTAATCCAATAACCAATTCTTAGGCAAAGTAAAAACCTCATTGATATGACATACATACTATCCTGAGATATTTCCTGCTAGAGCAGAACAGGATGCTGAGTTTGAAGCTCATAAACATTGACTCTGTAAAACCCTTTTCAGGATTTGACAAGATTCAACAAGCATACATGTAAAAAATGAACTCATTTGTGCAAAAGGGCCTCATTCAGATGGGTCTTTACCATAGTAATTTTTTCTTCATTTTGTGATTGGACTTCATTCACTGCTCTGATATATGAGGTGTAACGTAATTCCCATATTAAAAAATTCAATAAAATAGAAGGGGAAACACGTATCACATCTCTCTGATAATTCAATGAACAAATGATGACTGGAAAACCAAACAGACCCGCATCCCAAATCAACAAGGATGGGTCATACAATTTCACTCATCAAGCTCTTAATTACTGTATGAATTAACATCAAGCATGAAGATAGCTTTTGTTACATATCAATAACTAACAAGTAAAACAGTAAAATAAATAGTGTTGTAATGGGGTTGAGCAGCCTCGAGCCCATTTGTAGGGCCAAAAATATTTGGCCAAGCTTTATTTTGAGCTCTGCACTGAGCTTGTCAGGGATTTTAGAATGCTTTTAAATTTAGGCTTCAGTCAGGCCGCTCTCAAGTTAGCAGAATTAATTTATCCTTAGACCAAGTAGGTTTATCGTATATGTACGAATTATCGGAAATGTTATACACACACATATTGCATCTTATAAGTCAACAACTTTGTCACCAAAATTGTTAACACGGTAATAACTGGTTGTTCTTGAACCTAGAGATGGTCTCAGCCAATATAAAACCCATGTCTTACGGTATGTTTCAGTAGACCTCCCCTCTTAATGATGTTTCTAATCACAGCACAGTCCAAACTTGGCGGAAACTTGCCCAACAGCATTAGCTGAGAAAACGTAAGATATTGAGCATTTCAGGCCAGGCTGAGGCCTTCCCACCTCAGGATAAGCTTGGACAAGCATCTCTTTGGCCTGATTAACAAGCCTAATTTGGGTGCAAAATTAGAAACAATTGCAAAAACAGTGATAAATATTACATATCTACCTAAAAATCTGAACATAAAAAAGAAAAGAAAAGAAAAGAAAAAATGATACTCACCACGACGTTTTCTTGAAATTGCACTGGTTTTCCTCACATGCCTTCTCAGTATCAGAAGAAAAACAAATGTGGACAATGTTACCACACCTGCAATGGCCCCCAATACTATGCCAGCCAATGCGCCTTTGCTTAAAGAAGACCTTTGAGGGGTGGGAATTGCTGTGGGATTAGTGAATACTATGAGCATAAACTGACTCCAAACTATCCATCAATATTCACCTCAAATATGAACACATCAAAGGTGATAAGATATGACTGTGGCATAGTTTGTCTTTGAGTTGGGTCAAGTCATAAGTGATAAATGGTGTGAATTTGTAGATGCCTTTCTGTTTAATATAGAGCATGTCTTAATCGACCATGCAAACTAAAAATCATCTTAAACAAGATGAAGCATTGCAGCTTTTTGTTTATGTGCTGGATCACAGAAGTGCAACCATACAACGTAGATGAAAGCATTGAACTGGCAAGATGAAGCCCATGTTACTCAGAGTGACAAGAATAGGCAAGCATTCTATGCACACAAAAACTAGTAACAGAGAATAATGCCATTTACTAAAAAGGTTTTTTAAAGTATAAAGACATTCAATGGAATCCAGTAAGTGTTCTGGAGAATACATTCTTCAACTTCATTTTTTATTTTTCTTTTTTATAAGTTAAATAAATTTTATTAAAACAAATTAAATAGGCATGGCCCAAGTACACCAGAACATTCTTCAACTTCTAAAATAAACATCAATTCTAAATTCAACAAAGATGTCAAAAACGACTTCAGATAAGGGTTTCAAGGCAAACCATCTCGGTAAACTTCCAGCAGAGTGAGGTTTAGAAGTTCATAAGGTCCATAGATGGGTTCATTAGGTTCAGGCATTCCCCATGATTCAAACAAGTTCACGAGTCGCTGGACCTCACTATAATTGAAAAGATTACTTTCCGGAAAAAGCTTCAAATACATTTTCAGCCGTGGTCCTTCCTCCCATTTAAACGAATCAATGTACAGTTGATGAGGGACTAACACGAGACCAGATGTCAAGGCTTCCTCAAACCCAGATCTGTATGGAAGAAAATCTGAGAATCCAGGGCTTTTTAACCGATATCCAACAAGCAGAGGGGCAGCACAGGCACAACCATCAGATGTAGGGGAATCTTCATAAGGGCGTGGACAAGAGCAAAGCAAAGTGTTATTTGTTGGACCCTGACTTTTACTTTCGTCCTCACTTTCAGATCCACAAAACTGGACTAGGTTTGGGTTCGAGCATAAGGGATTCCCTTGAAGCCTGGAAGTCAAGAATCAAAATGTATCACATGATCATTATATCAATGTGTCTTTCCACATTACAATACTAATAAAAAAATATCTATTCCACCTCAAAACACTAAAACCAAAAAGAGCATATCTGCACTCTTTTACCAAGTAGTCACCTTAATATGAGCATGGACTTTATTACACATGAAGATCTACATGCCATGAGTTGGGACATTTAAATTAGGAAGCAAGTCTAGAAGCAAACCAGACAGTGACATTTGGAGGTAGATCAGTGCTGCCTGTAATATTTGAAAGCTCATTGTTCTGCAACTCCCTGGAATATGGACGAGGCATAATCGATAGCTTAGAAAATCTAGTAGGTTACAACTTTGAATGCCACAAGGGAGCATGTGAAAATCATAACAAAGAAGCAACTTTATTTAAGAACAAGGCACTTGAGATCATGAATATGCACTTCCAAACAAAGACACTTTCAACAAAGGTAATAGTAACACTGTCATTCGACTCTTACACTGTAAGGTTTTCCATTTCGTTCAAAGTCTTATTTAGCCAAATGCTGGATGGAATCGAGCCACTTAATGAATTGTTTGCAAGTAACCTGCGATGGGGAACAATTCCAGAATTAAAGTCATTTATTCTATTAACACCTTGAATTCATTGATGTATATGGACTGGAATATTTAACTTGAGGTAAGTGGAAACAAAAGGTTGTATAAATATGAAGTAAATTACAATAACATTGAACACAAAAGGATGAAACGGCAAGTACGACTCACAGTCTCTGGAGACGAGGAAGGCCCGCAAAGTTGATGGGGATTTCTCCAGTAAGATGGTTGTTGGATAAATCACTGAGTATATTGTTTAAATAATAGATTTCAGAAGTCAAGGGAAATCTGAGCGCAAATTAGCTTAAAAAACTGAAAAGAAAAATCTGTAAAACTATATGACATCTGAAAAATAAATTTAAACAAACATTAAAAGCATGCATATTACGTCTTATTAGGAAGATGCAGAATCTTACATAGTTGTAATATTCTCATAAAGCCTCTCTGGAGGAATGGATCCATTTAGCTTGTTTGAACTGACGTCTCTGAAATTCAAATAAATATGGTATAAACAATGTAAAAGTAGTTAGCAGAGTTGCCTTTGAAAAGTAAAGAGAATTCAGCATGAAGCATTTAGTATATTTGAGAAGCTCGTCCTTGACCATCTTATAATGAATTAAAAATAAAAATAAAACACAGTGACTTACAGATAAAGAAGTTTTGGTACTCTGCTCATATCGGGCATTTCTCCTTGCAAGTTGCAGTTCCTAAGGCTCCTAGTAAACCCAACCAAGACGCAAATCAAAATTTCTCAACATGGACAGGGTAAAATGTGCAAATTTCATGATTCCCATCTTGCATATAAAGCTTCTAAGAACATGAAAGGTTTGTGACAGCTGATGAAAGTAGTGTAGCTTCTTTACAACTCAAGTAGATTACGTAAAGTCATGTTAGATATCAAATAGCATAGGATTCGTCATAGGAAAATACTATTTTTTATAAGTTAGTCATGGGAAAATACTGTCACGTTCAGTATACCAGTGAGTGATGTTTCAAAAGATGCAATGCCTTCTTGCCAACTTAGTTGGCTTAAGCAACTCCATATCTTCATTCAGTAACATTCCCACTTATATCCCTTTTCAATCGACGTTTGACTAATTAATTTATCAAACAAAATATCATTCTAGCTATACTAAATTATTTATACATAGCCAATGTTTTCCTCTTTATTTTAGTTCTAAATAAAAAGTTTCAGCCTCACACCTCAAGGCTAGCACCTTGCTCTGCCTTTGCTTCTGAAACCTAGTTACAAACAGAGGATAATGATATGCACTTACAACTTGAGCAACCGGTGCATATTGCTATAAGAAGCTGGAATTGTAGTCCCATTGAAGTTGTTGTTATCAAGTTGACTGCAAAACAAAGACAGTGAAACTTTCCACCAGAGTAATTACGTAATACCCAGAGTATTTAAGTAATCTTATCTTGTCGGAGAAGGAAAGCTTAGAAATCATAACCTTGTTCAAGTTGGGAAGCAAAGGAAAAGGACAATAAATTCATATATTTTGGACGTAATAACACTTGAGATTAAAATAAACATATTGACAATCAAGGATAATAGGAACCATAATCTGTAAACTTGCCATTTTGAAGTATATGTGATAGATATAAATATATCAAGGATAGTAGGAACCATACAGTATCCTTAATTGTGGCATTTCGGAGAACTCTGGTGGCAGATACCCTGATAAATTGTTATTATCAAGAAGCCTGCATTAGCAGAGCTGAAGATGGTCACTGATCTCATGAGTTGTACAGAAAGATGAAATATCATTAAATACGAAAATATGACCAATCATTGGCTTACAAGTGAACAAGACTTGGCAATCTGTGTAGCTCTGGCGGTATTTGCCCACTAATTGAATTGTTGTTCATGTGACTGCTCACATGGGACAAAAGAAAAACAGGACAGAATTTAGGAAAAAAAAAAAGTGAAAAAGGGTTAGTCATTACAGTACTATTTTGAGACAACATGTGAAAACACTCACAAATGCTGTGTTTTGTTCAAATTTGCAAATGAGATGGGTATTGGTCCTGATATGTTGTTCTCGTCAATTTGGAAGATTACCAAGCTTGGAAGATAACCAAGCTCTTCAGGTAATGGACCTGTTAATCGGTTTCCCGTCAGAAGCCTGGACACATGGAGTATTAGATATGGAATCAGAGAAAAAGCCAATTTACTGCATATTAAAAATTTGGAATATTAAAACACCAGATATTCATAATCTTGCCAACATATCAATTAAATTAGTTCACACCCGGATTATCTCTAATACTATGTAGAAATCAAGATTTTGGAATACATGAACTAGTATCTTATCTGTTTTTTTTTTTTTTTTTTTTTAATGGAATAGGCATGAAATCATGTGATAAAGATATTGAGTATCTAACCTCTCACATAGATAAAAACATTAATCAACTTACAAGAGTTCCAAAGACGAAAGATTGCCTATCTCCTTGGGTATACTCCCACTTATGTTGTTCCACATGAAGCTCCTTTAACAGAGCATATAGAGAAAGTAAGAGACATAAATCAAAAGGCACCATAGCGTAGAGAAAAGTTTATCCAGAAAAAGATGTGAACCACAAAAAGTATCTTTCAGAGATGCTTCGCCTTACAATATTGTCAGGTTTGATAAGCGGCCAAGCTTTGGTGATAAACTTCCTAACAATTCCATTTTCATAAGATACCTGCAAAGAGAAGTCCAAATGAAAATTATTAAAGCATCAATACAAGTTTTTCAGTAGAACTGCCCATGTATTCATAACGCCAAGTTTTGTCGAAGCTTGGTGTTCTTATACTTGAACTTTTGATGATTAAAAATCTATATGATTCTAGTCATGAATAATGATTGGACAAATGGAAATATCACTAAAATTTTAATTAGTAATGATGCATTAACCACATTTACACCATAAAACTTCCCCACTTCCTAATTAAATCTTTGACGTCTTTGTCAGGCCCCATATCACAATCCTTCACAATTCACCTACCTAACATGGGTCTGAACATAAAGTCTGAGGTATTAAAAGGATAAAGCACAGATTCATCAAGATGTGTTGGTGATATTTTCTAGCAAAATTGGGAGACACGTGTCCAATATTGAAAAAGCGAAATTCAATGAGCTGAAGAACCAAGGAAATTTGTTCCATGGCACCAACTAATATGAGTAGATATGGAAGTGGAATAATAAACATCTCAGCGTGCAAGGGGACCACAGAAACAAAGAAAGAACAATTATTTAAAGTGAAATAAATAAGAAAATTATTTGCGCTGATAGTCCTGCCCGATATAAATAAAATATAAGAAAAGGCTAAAATCATACAATTTTAGAACATGTAGATATCCATCATTTAAAGTCCCATTGGAGCACACAATCCCTCTCCAATTTGATGTGCATGGATCTCCTCGATCCCAATTTCTCAAATTGTTATTTGGATCAATCAAACTTCTCCTGATTTCTTCCAATGCCTTCACTGCAAATTAATACAAGTGTTAACCATCATTAGCATGAATATTGCAAAGAAAGCAGATTCATTTTGAAAAAATACATCAAGATTTTTAGCAGAGCCAAGTTTGAGCATACACACTTGACAACTCAACCATATATGTAGCACTCTTCACCACTCACTAGAGGGAAGTGAGTACTTGATATGTGAAGTTACTACAAATCACTTGTTGTAGGATTCATATAGCTAAAACAAGCCTCCAGGTGCAGTGAGAGGCTTTTAAACAAGCATTCCCTTAAGAGTGTCATTGCCAAAAGAAGCTAGGGAAAATCACCTTCCTCCGGATGAGTGATGGAATTCTGTGCTCCGGTGAGAAGTGAAGACCAACACAACCATGAAATAAAAAATATTCCATAAGTCCAGGCTGTTGATTGATACATCCCAATAAGACTGCCGGACTATCAAATTTCTCAAAGTATCCAACTTTGGGAATTATTGTAGTATGCGAGTTCTCCACCTTATAATTGGAAAAAGTATCAGAACTTGCTGGATTGAGTTCAAATGTTACGATCCCACGTCGACTAAATATGTGATTAGTTGATGATTTATAAGCTCCTAAGTATCCTTTTTTTGTAAGTTAATTTTTAAAGATGAATTCTACCTAATAGATTCATAACAAATGATATCAGAGCCGTCCATGTTTAAGGTCATGTTGTGACAGTTGTAATCGTGCGGCATGAGAGGTGATGCCGGCATGGGAGTGTTTATAAATTTCTAAACACCATTTCCTTGTAAGTTAGTTTTCAATGTGAATTCTACCTACTGGATTGAGAAGATCAGCAGCTGAATTTGTCAAAGCAAAATAATATTAGCTGTACGATGATAGGTTAAGCCCGAGAGATCCAACCGTAACATGGACAACATAAACGTCTGGAGTGTTTCGTGTAGAACATGCTCTTCGATCCGAGACGCAGTCAATAAATATAAGTTTTGAATCAATACAAACCGGGTTTGCCGCATATAAAAGATTCCGGCTCTTGTGAAAGAACAATAGAATGAAGTTGGCTTCGCAACAACGAGGAAATACAATTTGGTACGTAACAAAAGGGTCCTTCTCATGGTCGTACCATGTACAATCGCCAGTCGATAAAAGGAAAATTTTATTTCTAAATCTAATTTTCCGTACACCGGTACCGCACAACAAATAATCAAATTTTTTTTAATAATAATAAGAAATCTTCGCTCAACTCAAAATTTTATTTTTTTTTAAAAATAAGTTTAATATGTAAAATATTTAATTAAATAGAATAGAAAGTATAATCAAATTTTAATTCAAGATTTCTATCCTAACCTCACGTGAAATTATAGCATATTTTAAAAGTTTAAAATTATAACAATTAATTAATTAATTAAATTATATTTTTAAAGAGCAGTGCTATAATTACTAAAAAAAGATAGCCCGAATTTGGATCTTTGAACAATGCATTTTACTTTTTTTTTTGCTTTTTTTTTTTTTATGTATTTTTTTAATTATCATAAACACTTTTAAAAAAATAAAAAATTTACAATATCATTAAAAAACACTTTTTTAATCATTAAATAAAAAAATAATTCCCATTCAAAATATAAATTCGGATTCATTTTTAAAATATGTATTTTTTGCTTTCACACGCAACTGGCTGTCGTGTGTATGGGTTTTATCCTCGTGCTTTGAAACCCGTACACACGCAACAGTTCCTGAACAGTGCAAACTGATATTAACAGTTATAAGCAGTATATGAACAGAGAAAAAGTGGAAGTGCACAATATATGAATAGTGTATAAACAGTGTACTATTCCGCTCTTTAATTGAAGGGGACACACATTTTTCAAATTTTAAAAATTAAAAACTATCTTACCTCATTATCTAAACATAATTTTTTTACAAATTATTTCATGTCGCTTTAATTCAAAAATTTTATTCAAAATATCTTATCTCATCTAAATTACGTAATCTAAAAAGGCCTGACTCATGTTTTTCTATTCTTCTTAAATTGTTGAATGTTCTAGTTTTCCCTGGTATCATCAAACAAAGAATAGGAATTGAGGATTTTGATCTCAATCGAGTTTAAGTTTTTGGGTACTTATTTTCCTGATATCAGGTGGAGTACACGCATAATGCAACAGTTCCCAGCGTTGGGCACTTATTTTCTGGCGTTCTGTGTCATATTCATATGCATCAGACAGTAGCTTGAACTTATGAATAATCATCCAAATAATTCTATGAAATTGTCAATGAGATCCAAACACATCCACAACCATTTGATACCTTGTCAAGCACGGAATGCTCACCTTCACGAAATGGAGCAACTCTACACAAAAAACTACAGAAATAACTTTGTGGAGGGAGGATCGTCAGAAACTTAAGTGAAAAGCTGCAAATATAGAAGAACATGAAGTTGGAGACAGATACGCATATGGGGTAGAGGTGATGGAGATGGGTTTGACTTTTATATGGGAGGGCCCTCTTTCAAGCCTATGGTTCGAGCCTGTGAAAGTTGGTGCCAAACAATGAAA
The DNA here is from genome assembly GCA_003123785.1 of Pterocarya stenoptera. Taxonomy (NCBI): domain Eukaryota; kingdom Viridiplantae; phylum Streptophyta; class Magnoliopsida; order Fagales; family Juglandaceae; genus Pterocarya; species Pterocarya stenoptera. The sequence continues at coordinate 68,523 of QEOT01124057.1, forward strand.
GATTGGCTGGTCCCCTCTGCCATGATCATAAAGAGCAGAAATGTCATAACATCTAGAATTCAACCTAAGATGGTAGAACATTACAATCAAGCTTGTGCATAATATAGAAGAATATAAAGTCCGAGTACAGTCTTGAAAAAATATTACAAACAGAGGATCTTTATCACTATGAAATTCTAGAACACATTCAGGTAACTTAATAAAGGGTGTATATATCCAAACATCTTGTTTATAGCGGTCCATTGTACCAAGTTATACACCCATCGATTTTGATGTCAATGAATTTTTTGAGTGGACCATTCCTAGAAGGACTCCAATAAGGAGTTGATATTCGTGAGTATATTGAGAATGGACCAATCCGGAGAGGATTAAGTTGCATTTAGATGTTGATGCAACCTTAAATATTTGGTCCGCTCTGGCCATGGTCATAAAGGGCAAAAATGTTTGGTCTCGCCTCTGTCCATTTTTTTCTATCCAAAGTTGTGAAATAAATAGGAAAGCATCGCCTTTTTCTTCTTCTTTGTTTTATATCCAAAGCTTATACGAGTAATTCTATATGCAAGTCTCAAATAGACAAATTTTATATAATTTTTTTGTTAAAAAAATGAGTCTTATAAATAAAGAATAGTTTTTTTACATTTTTTAAAGATAGGGTCTATTTTTTTACGCACGAAGTTTGTCTATTTGAGATTTATACAAATTATTTCTCTAGATATAATACATGTAGTTGGGTCTACATTAGCCACGGACCATATTTAATATCGTGGGACCATGCTTTACTTATGACTTTTCATATTATAAAAAGTATTTAAATAAGGAAAATCTTGATCACTACAAGAAGTTGGCCGAAGCATCAGATCTGGACCAAGATAAAGGGATCCTTTGCCAAGAATGTGGGCTTCCAAGTTGTTCATCGCTAGTCTTACCTTTTTATTTTATTTTTCTCCTATGTTCCATCTCAATGTTGAGCTCATTATGACAGCTTTAATTTGCGCGTTGGCCCTCAATATCTAGTCCTTGTTTCTTTCTAATTTTGTCTGTCTCTACTCCCTGGTCAGAGCTTATTTCTTTTTTCTTTTCCTATTTATTAAAAAAATATAAGGTGGAAAACATCTAAGACTCCCTACCTGAAAATAGTTATAAAAACACACATATATTTATATTTTATAACTATGGGTGTTCAACAACTAATATCATGGGGCCTTGAAGTTAATGACCAAGTAAACTTTCAGTGACCCTAAGGGGATTCGAACTGATAATCATTAGAGAGTAAATTCAAGACCGGACCAGCTGAACTACTCGGAGTTTAAAAACACTCATATTTGCTTGAATTCTATCTTTATATTGATTAATTGACTCAAAATATAATTGCTTAGTCAATGGAAAGCAGAGACCTTATACATGATGTATTTATTTTCATTTTCCGGGGCCAACTATCAAATCCTTCATTAACTCAATGTTGAGGATTAGGTAAAATGTCATATCCTCTTCTGAATGAATGGTAACTTTTAAATACAGATATGAGGGGGGCATGCTGGTTGATTGGCCTAGGCATTGGATCTTTTGTCAAGTTTAGCCTGGATAAGAAAGCCTGGCTTCTGAATTCTAATAATTATTTTTTGGAAAAAAAAAAAAATAGTAGCCCCAATTATCCACCCTTGGATGAATCACATTGATTACACTTTCCATCTTTACCATGAGCAGTGCAAATAATTCTCATGTCTATAAGCCGGCCACGCAACTCTGAAACATTAGTTTATGATGACAACTACTGAGGGAAAGAAATTCAACACTATCATTATGACCATATTGAAAATAAATTAATAAAAGTTGCCATCAGAGATATTGAAACCATAGACAATCAAACACTGTGGTTTAGTTTGCAAGTAGCAGGTGGGGAAGGGAGCCATTATGAGTGATGACTTGATTCTGAAACCATATCTCATGTGCTTTGATTTTAACCTAAAAGTTTGCTTGGAATTTGTGCTAAAAAACCCAGAATCTTTAGAAACAGTATCTATTTGTAAGCTCCAAATTACTGCTTCTTGTTCAACAATGACTGCATATTACCTATTTTTCCAATACATCTTCATTCTGGACAATGAATGCTAGCAGCTGGATATGTCAAGGAAAAGAAACAGTAGAATGAGGTTGGCCTAGTAACAACTAGAGTCAGGAACACACCAAAAATGAAATTTAATGGAACAAATATGTGGAAAAACCAACTGTAAGATTGTGAATCAAGACACCCATGTACATTCTCAAACTAACTTGAGAAAATAGGTGGCTTTATAGATTGTAGTGTATCTCAAAAGAGATCTTTAGGCCTGTTTAAAGCTCTAGTGTTGCCTTTAAAATCTGGTTGGTGAGGCGACTTTTCATGACTTCACTTCCAATTGGGGGCCTTAGGCATGGACGTGTTCATTTATTCTATTCCCGCATATTATGTTTCATGAGTTGAATCTGTTCATCATCACATAATTGGGGCTTTGATTGCTTGGTCAAAATGTGTCATGAGGGTGAAACTACTAGTTGATTCATCTTGGATTGAAATATATTCTTTACTTTATACTACATCAGTACAAGAAGAACATAGTACTTGCTTGGTTAATGATTTACAAGGCCTCTCTGGCTTGTTTCCTGTCCTCCATTAAAATCTTCTTGACCTTTTGTCCCACCTGCCGTGCATTATAAATGCCGTAAGCTGAGAGGACGATCAGAGCAAAGCCGGACACAGAATATGTGCTGAAGTTCTCTGTGTAGGTCTCTGTATTGTCATACTTCCTTAATCTCAGTTAGTCCCGCAATCTCTTTGAGTGGCTTCCACATAAACTTTCTCCTGTGCATTGATTGGGCTTTAAGTGCAGTAGGAAGGAGGCAACAAAGAAAGAACAGACAGAAAAGGCACTTCTGTACATGCAAAAACAGAGTGACTTTTGGATAATCTTACCAGTTACCGCATTCAGCAATGACCCTGACTTTGGGCCGCAGCGAGGGAAGCAGAGCTAGAAACTGCAATTCCGACTTGGAAAGAACCTGTGCAAAGGTATAGAAAAAACTGTAAGAAATTATGGTAGGCTTTGTCGAGTTTTCTTTAATCAATCATATGCGTTAGTAGATCAAGAGGAGTGGTTTGAATATTTTTACCTTGGCTTCAATTATCCACACCACAAGTCCTTTGGCATCTGGAGGCAATGCATTGAGCCTGTAATCAACTTCCGGTGGGAAATACCACCTCGCAATGGGCTGTTTCCCTAAATGTGCCTGCATTTCAACAAAGCAAAAGTTGAACTAAGTATCAAGCAGATATGCAGAACCATGGTGCTGAGAGTATGGGGGCAAATAGTTAACAACTCACGGGGCAAACAGGGTGAATCTTGGTGAGGGTGGTCTCAGGGTCTCCAAGGCCTCTAGCACTGAGGTCGAGGAAATAGTATCCCTGGTATCGGAGTCGTGTAAAGTATCGACCCTCGTAGCCTCCCTCATGCGGGGTGTAAATGGCGAGGGCTTTGTGCTCTTCCACATCCGACAGCCATTGACCCAGATCAAATTTCACCAAATCCCCTCCTATAAAGTCCCCTATTCCTATCCCACTGCACCTCACCGTCCCTACCCTTTTGTTTGCCTTGCAATGTCTCCCTCTCAGCCCCATCATCATCATGCTTCTTTTTCCCACCATCGTTATGTCAAACATGCAGTTGTTTCCTGTTTTGAGCTGCTTCTGATGCAGCTTGAGTGAGGCTGGTGTACCATAATTCAAGCAGGCTGCAGCTGCCATTTTTCGTGCTTCTGAGCTCGAGTTTCAAATTCACAGAAGAATACTGAGAATAGGACACAGAAGGTCGGCCTGAAACGAAATGGGAACCGGATAAAGTCGGCCGTTTGCATGGCTATGCATTCCGAGTTGTATGGTGGATAAACGAGATAAGAAAACACCCACTCGTATAATTTGTGGCCTCAAACTTCTGGGTCGGTTGTTGGGCCCGACCGACTTCAGTTTTTAACAGATTACTGTCGGCTCATTTACATGATAGTCCAACCGTCGAAGTGCCTGATTTGGATCGGATGGCATAAGGCCTGATTTTTAAATAGGAGAATCAAATTCGAAGCCCAACCCTTTTATAAAAATAAAAAACTGTCGAAGTCATGACCTACATTAACAATTCTTCTAGGGGCAATCGGGGTTGGGGAAACCCCGTAGCATCGATTGGTCACGTCAGCTGATATTAAAAAAAATAAAAAACAATACGAAACGAGGGATATGTGTCTTCGTTGGTCTTCAATATTCATTGGTAATTTTCTTGTTTTATTAGAGAAGTTCAAGCACTTATAAGTAATTTTCTTGTTGCCTTCAACTCGTAAGAACACAAATGTCCCTCCCAAAAAATAGACGAAGACGTCGTCGCAGCTTCGTCGTTTGATTTTGTTCTTCAGCATCTTGGTTTTGGGTCAAATCCCCTGCTTGATTTTGTTTTCTTGGTTTAATGAATGTTCAGAATCCAATAGGTAAAATTTTTCCCACTGTTTTACTGTTTACAGTAGGTATCAATGAATGTTCAGAATCCTATGGATGAATAACATTTTTCCCTCTCTTTTTCCTTAGCTTTCTGCAAATCCCTTGCTTGATTTTGTGAAAGGATGATAGAGGTGAATCCCACCAAAAAACACACATTTCCTGAATTGCTCATATTCATATTCACAGATCACAAGACCCATGGAGGCAGATTGTTCATATTCATATTGACAACCACAAGACCCAGCGTTTCTAAGAATTGATGACAGGAATCGGTAACTCATTAGGCACCACAAATGTCAAATAAAAAATAAAAACACTTGCTCGCGAAAAAACTTGCCCAAATCGAGACATTGAGAAGGCTGGATCAAATTGAATGTCAAAGACCCAAACCTCTTAGGAAGTAGAGTGCTTTCCCTCGCAAGCTAGGCTCTTAGCGAAATTCTTGGAGGGGTACTTGGTGGTGACCACACCAACCTTAAACACCAAGTCATCGCTGCTAGACCTAATCCCGGTGATGGACCATCACTTGAAAAATGCTCAGACCCGGATACCATCGATGTCGGCGATTCTACCAACCACGATCTTGCCTGTTATTTTCTTCGAATAGGTGGCCAAATAGTTATTCGGCGGGAGAGTAACCTTGCAGGAGTTGCCGAGGTCAACGAAAAAGTCTCCCATGGTAGTATTAATGGAGTAACCGATAATTGAGGAAGGTACGATGGGAGCGAAAAGGGGCAGACTTGCAAAGGAGGCATACGAGGTTAGTGGAGGATAGTGGGGATGGAGAAGACGAAGAGCAGACTTTTTGTCTTCGTGGGGATGAAGAAGTCCCCTTAGCGACGAAGGGGATCAAAATAGAAACGATGTCGTTTCTATTTTGCCATGTCAGATGCAATGTCGCGAGGGTTCCCAGGTTGGTTGCAAATGGTATTTTTCTTTAACAAAATAATATTTAGTCCCAATGGTAATTTTTGAGCAATGTTACGTATAGTCTCTATTTAAGAATTGTAATATAGATTTAGGTAATTTTATCTTTAAAATTTTTTAAAATTATAAAAATATTCTTCTTAAAATGATTTTTTTCTTATTTAATAAAGAGTCTAAACATACAATCCCTAAGTGGAGATTGTAAATAGAATTTTTCATAATTTTTACCATTGGATTTCATGAATAATCCACTAATATTTGGTATCCAATACAATCATTATGGAGTTTAACCATCTAATTACTCATTTTATAATTCATTTTATTAGAATAATTACTCATTTTATTAGCATAATTACTCGTTAAAAAGAAGTTATAAAATAGTTGTACAAAATAACTGTTTTTTAATTTTTAATCATTGCTCATTTCCTTAACATGTTAACCAATGCTTGTTAATGATACACGTACAAATATTTTTTACATCATTTTAAATTGCGGGTATTTCTATAAAACGATAATATTTTTTTATAAATTATTTTATACAATACCTCTTATTTTAAAATAGAATGGTATAAAATGTTGTGAAAATGATTGTGTATCGTTTTCCTTGTATGATCCATGATCCCATTGTCTTGCTGTTATTACACAAAGAAAAGTGCTACAACTACAAAAAGATTCATAAAAGTAAATCAATAGATTAACATGGTTTCATATGATACATTTAATCTAATTTATAATAAAAATATATTTATAATCTACCGTACCACATCAAATTACATCAGTTTGTAGATTTAGGGCTTGTTTGGGAAGTGAGATGATTTCATTTTATCTCATCTCATTGCAAAATTTCTTATAATTTCTTTATCAAATGTCGCTCAAATACAAACATTTTTCAATCTCAAATCTTCAACTTTTTTATTTAATCATACAATTTTTCCAAACTTTCAAATAAAAAACAATATAACTTTTTTAAATTTCAAAACAAAAATAATTTAAAAAATAATACTCTAATAATATTTTAACTTTAGAAAACTTTTATTCAATTCTTTTTTTTCTTATTTTTTAAAATCTAATAAAATATCTTAATTCAAATTATTTTATTATTATTAATAAATTACTTTATTACTATTTACAGAATTAAATTCTCAGCTAGACAGTGCGTGCTCTTACTCTTATGGAATTACTATTATGCAAAATCCTGTACTCCTCGATCTCAAAGACAGTTGCCTAGTTTTGTTAATTCAACCCAAGATGGTAGAACGTTATAACATCTAGAATTGGGTTGCTTTTAGATGTTGAGGTAATCTTAAATGTTTGGTCTCCTCTGGCCATGATCATAAAGGAGCATAAATGTTTGGTCTCGCCTCTGTCCATTTTTTCTATCCAAAGTTGTGAAATGTATAGGAAAGCATCACCTTTTTCTTCTTCTTTGTTTTCTATCCAAAGCTTATCCCAATCTTAATCCGAGTGCTTGTAGTTCGCAAGAAGTTGGCCGGAGCATCGGTTCTGGACCAAGATAAAGGTTCCTTGTTCCAAGAATGTGGGCTTCCAAGATGTTCATGGCTAGTCTTACATCTAATTAGCTTAAAATATAATTGCTCAGTCAACGAAAAGCAGAGACCTTTATACAATATAGTTCAAGGATTAGGTAAAATGTCATATTCTGAATAATAACTTTGAAATACATATATGAGGGGGGAGTGCTGGTTGATTGGATCTAGAATGAGAAGTCGCTTTTGTCAAGTTTAGTCTGGATAAGAAAGCCTGATTTCTGAATTCTAATAATTATTGTTTGCAAAAATAAAATAGTAGCTCCAATTATCCACCCTTGGATGAAGCACATTGATTACACTTTCCATCTACAAATAATTCTCATGTCTATAAGCCGACCACGCAACTCTGAAACATTAGTTTATGATGACAACTACTGAGGGAAAGAAATTCAACACTATCATTATGATCATATTAAAAAAAATTAAGAAAAAAAATTAATAAAAGTTGCCATCAGAGATATTGAAACCATAGACAATCAAACACTGGGGTTTTGTTTGGAAGCAAAAAGTGGGGAAGGGAGCCATTATGAGTGATGCTTGATTCTGAAACCATATCTCATTTGCTTTATATAGAGAAAGGAGGATATTCATTTTTATCTTATCTTCTTGTATGCATATATGTTCACCATTATTGTTGGGAGGAAGTGTGTGATTTTAACCTAAAAGCTTGCTTGGAATTTGTGCTAAAAAACCCAGAATCTTTAGAAACAGTATCTATTTGTAAGCTCCAAATTACTACTTCTTGTTCAACAATGACTACATATTACCTATTTTTCTAATACATCTTCATTGCTGGACAATGAATGCTAGCAGCTGAATTTATGTCAAGGAAAAGAAACACTAGAATGAGGTTGACCTAGTAACAACTAGAGTCAGGAACACACCAAAAATGAAATTCTAATGGAACAAATATGTGCAAAAACCAGCTGTAAGATTGTGAATCAAGACACTCACCTCAATCTATGTCTTTATTGGTTAAGTTTTGTTTCTACTTCTTCCCCAAAACTCCGTCTGTAAGAGGGACAACTTAGATGCCCGGAATTTATCCATACATCATAAGCATTATGCACCAACACATACATCATTATGTTAGTTAAGAAATTCTAATGCTTGGGGTAAAATGCATAAATGGCTAATGCTTTCGGTTAGAGGTCTGGAAACAGCAAAACACTTCTATTAGATTTAGTCTAACAGCAACTTTATGATACTATCTACTGTTTTAACTATAACCTTTTCTAAACAAACTGTAATGAGAGTGAGAGAGACTATATACCAGATCAAATTAACAGGATACTAGAAATCTCAACCAATTTTTTGCCAAATGCTTTCTACCTAGGCTTGGCGATTGGAATGACTTCACTGACAAGGTTACTTCCAGATACATCTGGTGACACATCAGGATACTTCAATGTAGAGGATGATGATGGCGGTGGAGTCACAACTTTTTCCACATCTGTGAACAAGTGATCTGCTGTTATGGCATCCGCCTCGGGCATCACACTGCATATGCTTTCAAGTTCTCGAACCACCTCTGCCATTGACGGTTGTGCATCTGTCTCTATTTGGCAACACTTGAGGGCCAAAGTTAAAAATTTCACCACACTTTCAGAAGGATAAAATCCCATTCGCCCATCAATGAGCGAAAAGATCATACCAGATTGATAAGCATCATTAACCTGAAAAGGACAAATACTATTTCCTTTAGATATATATATATTTATATAAATATTTTAATAACAGACTATTAATTTAGGCACTGCAGCCAGGCCATTTAAAATGTTACATTCTATAATAAAATACTGACCACATGCAAGAAATTCTGATTTTGGCTCAACTAACGGGGACATCGTTTCATTTGAATCTAAAATCCAAGATATTAATAAGTACACTACTTGGCAGAGGTCTCACTCAAGGCTGGTGGTGAAGATTGCTTAACAAATTCATGTCTGCCATCTTATGGAAGCTGAAACTGAAACTTGCGAAGGGGGATATCTCTCTCAAGTATTTATGACTATATAAAATGACAAGGAGAGAGAGAGACAGAGAGACAGAAAGGGAGTAAAAGCTGATTCAATTTTTTTTTTTTGCTGTAGGAATAACATGAATTACGCAGCAAAATTTTTACCTCTCTAACGATGTTTTTGCCATGTGAGATTGCCTGCATCCCAGTCAGGAGTTCTAGAAAAACAACACCAAGACTATAAACATCACTCTTGTCTGTCAGCTTATTAGTTAAGAAGTAATCTGGATCTACGTAGCCCTGCAAAGTTACATCAAAGAATGAGGAAATAAAGAAATCGACACCAGTTATTTTCATCACCTACGGCATACTATTAAGCCTATTTCATCTAGTTCAGCTTCCACTTCTTTTGTTTTAAGAAAAGAGATATTGATACAAATCTTTTTAATAAACTTATAACTTAACTCATGCAAAAGATAAAATTCACTTTGCTAAATATCATATATACGAGTCTTACTGGTGTTCCCATCACAGCTGTAAATACATAGGCAGGAATCGCCCCTTCAATATCTGGAGCTGGGGCAAGTCGTGAAAGTCCAAAATCAGCAACTTTTGCTGTGTACTTAGAGTCCAATAATATATTGCTGGCCTTGATATCTCCGTGAAATATCGGTGGATTAGCGTCTGTATGCAGGTAGAGGATGCCCTTAGCTGATCCTAGGGCAATTCTCAATCTCATAGCAAAATTCAGAGGATCTTTAGACTTGGCTGTGTTGTTATACACAAAAACAATCAATTAGCCCATAAAGAGAGAGGTGGAGCGTGGAAATGTGATGTTGCAAATCCTATATTACAGTTTTCACTTGCAATCATATGCTATGAAGAACACTCAGAAAAAACTACAATGAAATCGAGAAAAGCAAAACTTAAAGGATTATAAGCCATACCAGAAAGTTGATATCTTAGAGTACCATTTGACATAAACTCATAGACCAACATCTGCATGCACAACAATACTCACGTGATGCTTTTCCCCCAAAAAAAAAAATCAATGCAAATTCAGCAGCTGAAAGCAAGAAAAACTAGTCCTTTGTCACGAAAGTAGAATTTTGTGGGAGAAAAGTCCAGCTCATGAAAAAGAAAAGGAAGGACTCTATTCTCCTAAGTGCATTGTGGAGATATCCAACTTTTTTTGGTACACTTTTTAGAAACAAATAGGCCTTATTTATGAAGAATTTTGAAAATGCTTGTATTATCAATGAATAAAGTTGCATCTCGCATTTAATGCCCCTAGATTGAGTTTAATTTCTTCTTATATTTGCTATCATACAAAGCAACTATGTATGTGGTTTGTGTCTTTGGTTTTTCTGCTCTTTCAGCTTTCAAATTTTTAGTTTTTATTCCATCAACTTCCTAAGTCGGAAGGATTTATCTCCATGTCGATTCAGTAAGAAGATTGATGGCTAACCATTTTATTGATTTTCTTTCAATATTATTTTCAGTTGAGATATGAAAAGGCACCTGTTCACGTTCTTCATCACAGTATCCAATTAAAGACACAAGATTCCGATGATGTAACCTTGACAAAAATTCTATCTCTGTCAAGAATTCCTTCTCACCCTGCAAGGATCCCTCTTGTGCACGTTTTATGGCCACAACTGAACCATCAACCAGAATTCCTTTATAAACCTTTCCATACCCTCCTTGGCCAGCCTGAGTGGAGCTGTGAAAACTTTTTGTAGCCAAAGCCAATTCTTCATAAGTGAAAGCCTTCACACCATCAATTTTCATGAAGGCCTTAGATGCTGCATATCAAATAAAGGTCCAACGTTGAAAATGAAAGCATAGTGATAGACGCTGGATATAAAAATGCTGTGCCCATTGTTTAAAATGATCGATACAGCTATGAATCTACCTATCCATTTATATTTCAAGGATTCAGATACAAGTACAAGTCTGAATACAGATGTGATAACAATGAACACAAGAAAATTTATAAGCATGTTACAGATCCTTAAAACAAGTGAATGTAATCCAATAACAAATTCTTAGGCAAACCAAAAGCCCCATTGATATGACCACATACTATCACAAGATATTTCCTACTAGAAGCAGAATAAGGATGCTGAGTTTGAAGCTGATAAACATGGATTCTTCAACGAGCATGCATGTCAAAAATGAACTCATTCATTGGCAAGGGACTGTGTCTAAAAGATGACCAATTTCTCATCTTCTCAGAATGCATATTCACCTACTTAGACAAAACAATATTAACATAGAATGTAGAATGCATCTTAGTCTAGGCTTGAACATAGGGCTGGTCTGAGCCAATATGAAACCCAAGCCTTACTGTATATGTTTCAGTAGACTCTCTCCTCTCTTAATGATGTTTCTAGTCATGGCGCAGTCCAAACTTGGCTGAAACTTGCCCAACAACATTAGCTGAGAAAGGCAAGATATTGAGCATTTCAGGCCAGGCTAAGGCATTCCTACCTCAGGATAAGTTTGGACAAGCATCTCTCTGGCCAGATTAACAGGCCTAATTTGGATGCAAAATAGAGACAATCGCAGAAACAGTGAGAAATCATTACATATCTACCTAAAAATCCAAACATCATAAACAAAAGATATTCACCGTGACGTTTTCTTGAAATTGCCCTGATGTTCCTCATATGCCTTCTCAGCACCAGAAGAAAAACAATTGTGGACAATGTTACTCCACCTGCAATGGCCCCCAATACTATGCCAGCCAATGCGCCTTTGCTTAAAGAAGACTTTGGGGGGGTGGGAATTGCTGTGAGATTAGTGAATACCATGAGCATAAACAGAATCAAAAGTATCCATCAACTTTCATCTCATATATGAACACATCAAAGGTGATAAGATATGACTGAGGCATATTTTGTCCATGAGTGGGGACAAGTCATAAGTGACATATGGCAAAAGCCAGTAGTGGAGCGACAATCTGTAACATCGCCATTGTGAATTTGTGGCTGCCTTTCTGGTCAATATAGAACATTTCGTAATTTCCCAACAAATTAAAATCATCTTGAACTAGATGAAGCATTGCAGCTTTTCACTTATGTACTGGATCACAGAAGTGCAACTGTAATTGTTATACTTCTTAAGGGAGCATATCTAAGATGAAAGCCCTGAACTGTCAAGATCAAGCCCATCTTCACCAAGATTTGGCAGCAAAAGGAAAGGCCATCTCCACTTAAATATTAAACTTACTGACACACACCACATGCCATTGACTCATTCGGAGTGACAAGAATATGCATGCATCAAACACCAGTAAAAGAGAATAATTCCACATGGCAAAAATATTTTTGTTAAGTATAAAGGAATTGTTCCGGAGAATACATTCTTTGACTTCTAAAACAAGTATCAGTTCTAACTTCAATAAAGATGTCACAAACTACTTCAGATAAGGGTTTCGAGACAAACCATCTCGATAAACGTCCAATAAAGTGAAGTTCAGAAGTTCATAAGGTCCAATGATTTGTCTATCAGGGATTTCCCATTATTGAAACATGTTCATGATTCGCAGAACCTCACTGTCATTGAAATGATAATCTACTGGAAAAAGCTTCAAGTACATTCTCAGTCGTGGTCCTTCTTCCCATTCAAACGAATCGATGTACAGTTGTTGACAGACTAACTCGAGACCAGATGTCAAGTAGTCCTCAAACTCAAATCTGTACGGAAGGAAATCTGAGAATCCAGGACTTTTTAACCGATATCCAACAAGCAGAGGGGCAACACAGGCACAACCATCAGATGTAGGGGAATCTTCATAAGAGGGTGGACAAGAGCAAAGCAAAGTGTTATTTGTTGGACCCTGACTTTTACTTTCATCCTCACTTTCAGATTCACAAAACTGGACTAGGTTTGGGTTCGAGCATAAGGGATTCCCTTGAAGCCTGGAAGTCAAGAATCAAAATGTATCACATGATCGTTATATCCATGTGTCTTTCCAAATTACAATACTAATAAAAAATATCTATTCCTCCTCAAAACACTAAAACCAAAAAGAGCATATCTACACTCTTTTACCAAGTAGTCACCCTAATATGAGCATGAACTTTATTACACATGAAGATCTACATGCCATGAGTTGGGACATTTAAATTAGGAAGCAAGTCTAGAAGCAAACCGGACAGTGACATTTGGAGGTAGATCAGTGCTGCCTGTAATATTTGAAAACTCATTGTTCTGCAACTCCTTGAAATATGGACGAGGCATAATCGATAGCTTAGAAAATCCAGTCGGCTACAACTTTGAATGTCACAAGGGAGCATGTGAAAATCAGAACAAAGAAGCAACTTTATTTAAGAATGAGGCACTTGAGAGAATGAATATGCACTCCAAACAAAGACAATTTCAACCAAGGTAAAAGTAACACTATCATTCGACTCTTACACTGTAAGGTTTTCCATTCCGTTCAAAGTCCTATTTAGCCAAATGCTGGATGGAATAGAGCCATTCAATGAATTGTTTGCAAGTAACCTGAGATGGGGAACAATTCCAGAATTAAAGTCATTTATTCTATTAACACCTTGAATTCATTGACGTATATGGACTGGAATATCTAACTTGAGGTAAGTGGAAACAAAAGGTTGTATAAATATGAAGTAAATTACAATTACATCGAACACAAAAGGATGAATCGGCAAGTACGACTCACAGTCTCTGGAGATGAGGAAGGCCCGCAAAGTTGATGGGGATTTCTCCAGTAAGATGGTTGTTGGATAAATCACTGAGTATATTGTTCAAATAATAGATTTCAGAAGTCAAGGGAAATCTTGGCGCAAATTAGCTTAAAAACTGAAAGAAAAATCTGTAAAACTATATGACATCTGAAAAATAAATTTAAACAAACATAAAAAGCATGCATATTACATCTTATTAGGAAGATGCAGAATCTTACATAGTTGTAATATTCTCATAAAGCCTATCTGGAGGAATGGATCCATTTAGCTTGTTTGAACTGAGGTCTCTGAAATTCAAATAAATATGGTATAAACAAAGTAGAAGTAGCTAGCAGAGTTGTCTTTGAAAAGTAAAGAGAATTCAGCATGAAGCATTTAGTATTTTTGAGAAGCTCGTCCTTGACCATCTTATAACGAATTAAAAATAAATATAAAACACAGTGACTTACAGATAAAGAAGTTTTGGTACTTTGCTCATATCGGGCATTTCTCCTTGCAAGTTGCAGTTCCTAAGGCTCCTAGTAAACCCAACCAAGACGTAAATCAAAATTTCTCAACATGGACAGGTGAAAATGTGCAAATTTCATGATTCCCATCTTGCATATAAAGCTTCTAAGAACATTAAAGGCTTGTGACAGCTGATGAAAATAGTGTAGCTTCTTTACAACTCAGGTAGATTACGTAAAGTCATGTTAGATATCAAACAGAGTAGGATTAGTCTTAGGCTAGAACCTCAAGGCTAGCACCTTGCTCTGCCTTTGCTTCTGAAACCTAGTTACAAACAGAGGATAATGATATGCACTTACAACTTGAGCAACCGGGACATATTGCTATAAGAAGCTGGAATTGTAGTCCCATTGAAGTTGTTGTTATCAAGTTGACTGCAAAACAAAGACAGTGAAACTTTACACCAGAGTAATTACGTAATACCCAGAGTATTTCAGTAATCTTATCTTGTCGGAGAAGGAAAGCTTAGAAATCATAACCTTGTTCAAGTTGGGAGGCAAAAGAAAAGGACAAAAAATTAATATATTTTGGACATAATAACACTTGAGATTAAAATAAACATATTGACACTCAAGGAAAATAGGAACCATAATCCGTAAACTTGCCATTTTGAAGCATATCTGACATAAATATATCAAGGATAGTAGGAACCATACAGTATCCTTAATTGTGGCATTTTGGAGAACTCTCGTGGCAGATGCCCTGATAAATTGTTATTATCAAGAAGCCTGCATTAGCAGAGCTGAAGATGGTCACTGATCTCATGAATTGTACAGAAAGATGAATCATCATTAAATACGAAAATATGACCAATCACTGGCTTACAAGTGAACAAGACTTGGCAATTTGTATAGCTCTAGCGGGATTTGCCCACTAATTGAATTGTTGTTCATGTGACTGCTCACATGGGACAAAAGAAAAACAGGACAGAATTTAGAAAAAAAAAAAAAAAAAGTGAAGTAGGCTTAGTCATTACGGTACTATTTTGAGACAATATGTGAAAACACTCACAAATGCTTTGTTTTGTTCAAATTTGCAAATGAGATGGGTATTGGTCCTGATATGTTGTTCTCGTCAATTTGTATTCTGTCCAACCTTGGAAGATAACCAAGCTCTTCAGGTAATGGACCTATTAATCGGTTTCCATTCAGAAGCCTGGACACATGGAGTATTAGATATGGAATCAGAGAAAAAGCCAATTTACTGCATATCTCTGCAATGTTCAAATACCAGGTATTCAAAATCGTGCCAACATATCAAGTAAATTAGTTTGCACACAAGGAATATCTCTAATACTATGTGGAAATCAGAAATTTTTAATGCATAAACTAGTATCATATCTGCATTTGTTTAATGGCATAAGCAAGAAAACGTTTTTACAATATTGGTTATCTAACCTCTCCCATAGAAAAAGATGATCAACTTACAAGAGTTCCAAACTAGCCATATTGCCTATCTCCTTGGGTATACTCCCACTTATGTTGTTCCACATAAAATCCCTTAAACAGAGTAGATAGAGAGAAATATATTAGTAGGATACATACATCAAAAGCCACCATGGTGTAGAGAAAAAAAGTTTTTCAGAATATCAACTGAAAGAGGCATCCAAAAACTTCTATTCACATAAAGATGTGAAGCGCAAAAGTCTTTCAGAGATTCTTTGCCTTACAATATTGTCAAGTTTGATAAGCGGCCAAGCTTTGGCGATAAACTTCCTAACAATTCCATTTTCAGAAGTTGCCTGCAAAGAGAAGTCCAAATGCAAATAGTAAGGATGCATTAATCACATTTACACCATAGAATCTAGTTCCGTCAGGTAAATATCTTCTACTGGACATGATGCTCATGCAATGTCTTTACAATTCTCGCACCCAATGAGGGACTAAATACAATATGGATGTCACAACTTCCCCACTTCCTACTTAAATCTTTGACGTCTTCCTCCAATGCCTTCACTGCAAATTAATACAAGTGTTAACCATCATTAGCATGAATATTGCAAAGAAAGTAGATTCATTTTGAAAATATACATCAAGATTTTTAGCAGAGCCAAGTTTGAGCATACACACTTTACAACTCAACTATATGTAGCACTCTTCACCACTCACTAGAGGGAAGTGAGTACTTGATATGTGAAGTTAATACAAATCACTTGTTGTAGGATTCATATAGCTAAAACACGCCTCCAGGTGCAGTGAGAGGCTTTTAAACAAGCATTCTCCAAGAGTGTCATTGCGAAAAGAAGCTAAGGAAAATCACCTTCCTCAGGATGAGTTGTAAAATTCTGTGCTCCGGTGAGAAGTGAAGACCAACACAACCATGAAATAAAAAATATTCCATAAGTCCAGGCTGTTGATTGATACATCCCAATAAGACTGCCGGAGTATCAAATTTCTCCTAGTATCCAACTTTGGCAATTGTTGTAGTATGCGAGTTCTCCAGCTTATAATTGGAAAAAGTATCAGAACTTGCTGGATTGAGTTCAAAGCAGCTGATTTTGTCAGAAGCAAAATAAATATTAGCTTTTCTAACACTGGGAAACAATAAATAACCAAAAAGAAGGGCAATGAAAAAGCCCCCATCTCTGGGAAACAAAACAAAGAAGAACACCCAAAATTCTTGTACCATACAACTGGCCAGAGGAGAAACAAACGAACCAAATTCCAAGAAAAACAAAGAAAACCTTACTATAAGAAGCTTGAATATATGGTTGATAACCCTATCAGAATGATGGAAGCATCTATGGTATATAATGTGCAGTTGAGAATTAACCCGAGGAGGTCTTGGGCAATAAATAAGTGGGGTTGAGTACATTACGAACTGCGGTGGTATCTTTCTGACCGGCTCGCCATTATAAATGCTCAAGCATTTGCTGCTGATGCAAATTGTTGCCATGTCTTGCACTCACCAACGAGTTGATTGGTAAACGCCGGGGAGAAACTTTGGCAAGAAATGAGAGAGTTTAAAAGAGTTGGGTAATTTACTTCTGACAGGTGAGAGTAGCAATAAATGCTTGATCATCGGCGGAAGAAGGTTTCCATTAAAATCTAAACAGAAACAGTGCGATGATAATAACGGTCGGAGAGAGGAAACTGTAAGAAAGACTCCAACGTTCAATAATTGTTTTGTAATTCTCTCTATGCATTGTCTCTCTTGACGTCTTCAAATCGACAGAGTTCAAAAAAGTCAGCCAACCGTCGACGTCTCGGGCCTACTTGTTGGGACCTGTCAAAAACCGTCCTAAGACAAGGTCCTATGCATATATGGACAATAAAGATCAGGTCATTTCTAAGATCAAGGTTAGCCAAGGTCAGCCAAGGGCCAAGATATATCACGGGCCACATTGGCCATACAAAATCATATCATTTATTTATCTTTATTTATTTTATTTTATTATATTTTAAAGGATCTATTGGAAGTTTCCACTTTGTAATCTCTATAAATAGAATCCTTAGGCATTTCATTTTACATCTTTTGAACTCAAATTTCCTAAGTGGGTAGATTATTATTCTTGAGGTCACCCTTTCGGTGCTAGGCACTTGGGCTCTTTGGGGTGCAATACGTGAATCCCCTAAGAGAGGATCTTCACCTTGCAATTCGTGAATAGGTGATATCCATTTATCTATCATTGATTCCACCTTACAATTCGTGAATAGGTGTTGAATCGTTTATCTATCCATATATGTGATTTCCTTTCATCTTTGTGCAATTCGTGAATCAAAAGTGATTGATTTATCTTTTGTTATCTTGTGTTCCTTCCTTGTTCATATATATTTTCCATCTTATTTATCTATATTTTCTTACATATCAAAATATTCTTATAACCCAAAAAGAGTCTTCATATTCCTCTGTTGAGTCCATTCATCTTTGTGCATTCTAGAATTGGTGTTGAAGTTATTCACTATTGTGTTCTTGACTGTGCATGCGTATTCATCCATATTGTTCATCTATAGTGTTCATCCATATATTTCCTTCCATCCATTTTGATTTGCCCACATACACTATTCGACCAATCCTAGTGTTTACCCTACTTTTCATAATTGTCATCACTACCAAAACTAGCCTCCATCCATCCAACAAGGCCCTAGCTGAAACCTTTGTCTTCCATAAACCCTAGCCACCCCTCAAGAGTCCTACTTGGCAACTTCCTTAACTTTAGGAAAGTTGACTCATTCCAATCAAATCCCATCTTCCATCTTCCAATCCCTCCAAATTCAAAATCCACCATTTGGCTTAGTCAAACTTCAACTTCCCAACAACTCCCATGCATCTTATCATCTAGGATCAAACCCTAGCCAACCTACCCATCTCCAAATCATATATTCTTTATCCTATCTTCACTTTCCAATCCCTTAATTATAGGAACATCCCTAGAATCACTCAAACCACCAAAGACCTTCCATATCTTACCTTAGCCAATCCCTTAATTCTATGAACTTCCCTAGAATCACTCAATCCCTAAAATCACTCCATCACTCAAGTCACCCAAAGACTTTCAAACTCTTGCCATATCCAAAACCTATCTTCCATATCCAATCCCACAAACTTTCATTCCCTAGAATCACTCAAGTCAATCAAAGTCTATCTCATCTTACCTTAACCAATTCCTAAACTTTAGGAACCCTAATCACCCGATATCTATTCTTCATTCAATCTTACATTGACCTAACCGAATCCCACATTTTCCATATTGGCCACTTACCTAAATTAGCATTCTTCCACATTTCACCTAGCCCTAGCCGAAACACATATTCATTCAAATTCAAATTCAATTTTGGTCACTCTTGCCTTATTTGAATTTAACCTAGCCATCCACCAATCTTTCCATACTAGTGTTTCCATAACTTGAAAATCCTAGTTGACCAAATCACACCAAGCTAGCCACCACACTATCCAAAATCAAATTTCAAAATTTTAGGAAACTTTCCTAAAATCTCTCAACCTCTCAAGTTCGGCCAACCCTAGCCGCCCATCACCACCTTCCAAACCCTAAACCTTTCTTCCATCATCCAACCCTAAACCTAAACTCCAAAATGACACCTACCCATATTTGATCCTACAATCAAGAGATCACAATAACCACTCCCATATTCGGCCAACCTTAGCCATCAAACCCTAATCCCATTCATCCACATCTCTTCCAAACCCTAGCCACTCATCCAAGATTCCAACCCTAGCCCATCACTTCCTAATCTCGAAATTCCCCTTAGCCAACATCCAAACCCTAGCCTATCTTCACCATACCAACCCTAATCATCATCCAAGTTGTCCAAACATCAAGGGCAACCTTCAAGTCATTCCACATTGCATCAAACCCACCAAATCATCACCTAGATCACCCGAACTCATCATCTTTTCCATCACTAAACACCACATCTTCATCAACCTAGGAACTCATCATTGCCATTATACGTGTAAGGCCAAGTAAGAAGGCTTGACACTATGTCACCATCACTACCAAGGCGAGCTTGTGGACTTAGTGTTTAGGGACAAGACCGGGATCCCTAACACAACTACACTACCCCTGTTTAAAAAAAGAACGATCGATACCGTTAGTTGCTTTTGCAACTACACTATCCCTTTTATAATTTTTTTTTTCATTTTTCTATTTATGTTTTTTTAATATTTTAAAATAATTTTAAAAAACAAAAAAATACACAAATACACTTAAAATCACTTCCTTCATCATTAAGTAAAAAAATAAAAAAACAAAATTACTAAGCGGTCAAATGGAGCGGTAAGTATTGGGCGGCATAGTAGTTTTTTCCTTAAAAAAAACAAAAGGAAACAAAAACGTTATGATATTTACAAGTTTTGTGCGTTAAAAAAATACTTTTTCAGTATTCTATTAAAAAATAGATTTTTTTATATAGATTCTAGATTTATTTATTTATTTTTAAAAAAGATATACGAGACTTATATATTTTAAAATTATATAAATAAATAAAAATAAAAATGTATTTTTTAATTTACATGCGAGACTTCCAAATCATGATATTGTTATATCCAGTCCTTCTATAGACAACCGCCCTTTGGGGAACCCGTGGCGTCGTGTCTGATGTGGCATATGTGTTAGACCCCCACGTAAAATTACCTCCAAAGTTGCCGCATATGTCCTAGCCATGTCCGGGACATGCCCCTTGATCATGTCATGCGCATGCCTTAGCCCGTGTCTTGTCACACACGGGGAGCCCAGCATGCTCATGGACCGGCCACATGCATGCCTTGGCCCGTGCCTTGACACGCACGGGGCGCCCAGCATGCAAGCCGTGCGTGCGCCACGCCTCGACCCCAGCGAGGTTAGTGGCTGTGAGCGGGCCAACGCACGGCCGGGCATGCGCATGCCCCACGCATGCGCACAGGCCGCATGGCCCAGCGCGCCCCCGCAGGCCGCATGGCCCTGCGCAGCCCCTCAGGCCGCATGGCCCCGCACACCCTTGCAGCCCGCGTGGCCCTGCGCCCCCATCCTGGCCGCATGGCCATGCGCACAGCCACGCACACGCCCACCAGGCACACGCCCATGCGTGCGCCCATGCAGCACATGCAGCCGACCATGCCCCCAGCCGCATGGCCATCCTGCCGCACGGCAGTGAGGTTAGTGGCATGCCTTCCAGGCATGCTATCCAGCGCACGGATCCAGCCCGTGCCATGCAGAGCAGGCCAGTGGCATGCCCACCAGGCATGCCATCCAGCGCACGGCTCCAGCCCGTGCCATGCAGAGCAGGCCAGTGGCATGCCCACCATGCATGCCATCCAGTGCATGGCTCCAGCCCATGCCTTGCAACAGGCTCACATGGCTAGCCACCATCAGTAGGCCGAACATGGCACCATGCCATGCCCACCAGCCGGCCCATGCATGGCACCATGCCATGCACCACAGCTAGCCATGCCGAGCCATTTAGCCATGGACCAGACCGAGGACCACCATGCACCATCCAAGCCGCACCCTTGGCTCATGCATGCCACGGCCATGTGGTCCATGCCACTATCCTTATTTATTTTATTTATTTTATTTCTTTTATTGCAAAGGGGCCTTTTGGGAGTTTCCAAGTTGTAACCTTATAAATAGGACCCTTAGTCATTTCTTGCACATCTTTTGACAATATTCCTTTGTGGACAACTTTGTTCTTGAGATCATTTTCGGTGCCTAGCACTTGGACTTTTTGGGGTGCAATTCGTGAATCCCTAAGGAGAGAATCACACTTTGCAATTCGTGAATAAGTGTGATTCAATTTATCAATCCTATGAGTATTTTCCATTCCATCTCTTGTCTTCCATTGATTCTCTATTGATCTTGTTATTTTGTGTTCATTGTTCATACTTTGTTCATGATTGTTCTTGAGGGATTCGGCCAACAAGTGTGTTCCCTAGTCCATTTGATCTTCCTAGCCCCCACATACTCGACCAACACTTGTTGCCCTACTTTCCATATTCGGCCATCAACTCCCAAAAATACCCTTCATCCCATCCATTCCCTCCATAGCCGAAATACACTTTCCATACTAGTCAAATTCAAATTCGGCTACCTTAGCCTTAGTTGAATTAGTCTAGCCGCCCACTCCACTTACCATACTAGAGTTTCCATATTGGAAACCCTAGTTGACTCAATCAATCCCCTTGGCCGGCCATCAATCCAATCCTAGACATATCCCAAGTTTTTAGGAAACTTTCTTAAAAACTCTCACTTACCCATTCGGCCAAGCCTTGGCCGCCCCCCACTTTTGCCCTAGCTCCAAACCCTAATCATCTCATCTCACAAACCCTAGCCGGCCACCTCACTCATCCAAGCCCTAACCCTAATCCAAGTGGCGCCAACCCTAGCTCACCCTAGTGCCGAGCACCTCTCACCATTGTTGCTCCAACACTTAGCCAATTTTTCACTTTCCATACACTTCCTACTAGCCTAAACACTAACCTCACTTTGCCCATATTGCCACCATAGCCAACCTTGGGCGTGAACCAAGCAAGTGAAGGACTTGAAGTCAGTCAACCAAAGGAGCTCATAGCCGAGGAGGACTTAGTGTTTAGGGACTTGACCGGGGTCCCTAATATTAATTGGTGCTTTCATTGAGAGGCATCTTGCTTGGTGTTCTTGAGAAGTTTTCACTTCTCCACGAGGTAAACAACGCGTTAACCCAAACTTTATGAATTGGTTGGAGGAGACCCTCGTTGGATCCCATTTATTTTTGTTATTACTTGTGAAAATTGAAGTTTGGGGGTTGAGGTAGAGGACAAAGTAGTGTTCTCGAAGGGGTCGGCTACCCTTGAAGGTAGAGGACCCGAGGTTGGACCTTTGTGCAAGAGGGGTCGACCACCCTTGAAGGTGGGGGACCCAAGGTTGGACTTTTGAGCCGTGATCAAGCTCCACCAACCGAGGTGCTGTCCAAATTCAATTTGCAAGACTCAGTGCAAGTAGCTGCAAGACTCAGTTGCAAGATCCAGTTGCAAGCGAAGAGCCATGAACCGTGGAGGGGGTGAACCCGAGGATTATGGTGGTTCCAACCGGGAACGCCTTGAGGCTTTAGAAAGACATACCACAAAGATGACCGATGTCCTTGGTGAGGTCACATCCACATTGGCCGAACTAAGGATGGCTTTGAATGCTAATGCTCGTGAGACCGAAGAAAATAGGCGTGCCATGGATGCCATGAGACGTGACAATAATGCAAGTCTTGAGAGGCTTGAAAGAAGGTTGGCCAAGCACAATGGCCAAAGGAGACCTCCTAGTCCGAATGAGAAAAGACAAGAAGTCTTTGTTGATGGGGCTGAGATAAGTGTGACGGGCTCCATGCATGAACCACAAAGAGCCGAGTATAGAAGAGGAGGCCGTGTTGAGAATGATCAAGTGGCCGTGGAAAGATGGATTCGGGAGGAGGATCATCGAACTAGAAGCCCGAATAATTTGAGGGAACCTCAAGATGTGAGGTTTGAAATTCCAAGGCATGAAGAACAATATGAGGCCGAGAATGACATGGACCATGAGGCACCGAATGCCTATGATGACTATGCCCATGGGAGACGTTACAACCGTGATAGAGAAAGGGGTTATAGAAACCGAAGACATGATGATGACCACTATGAGGAAAGAAGGGGAAACCGGCCTAATGACCGGGGACCAAGGCGACTGAAGGTGGATTTCCCCAAGTTCAATGGGGGGATCCTTATGAGTGGTTGGATAAGGTAGACTATTACTTCTGGGTCTATGAAGTTCTAAGGGATGAGAGAGTATCAACCGCTTGCTTCCATCTTGAAGGAAGAGCAAGCAAATGGTGGAGATGGCTACGTGATCAATATGACAAAGAGAGGAAACGCCTTGGGTGGACGACCTTTGAGAAGGAGTTCTTGATGCAATTCGGCCCCTCACCAATTGTTAACCACCATGGGCAACTTGCCAAGTTGAGACAAGAGGGGAAGGTGCATACCTATTTTGATGATTTTTGGCAACTCCAAACCTTAGTGAGGGGTTGGTCCGAAGAGGCACTCATTGGCACCTTTGTAGATGGCTTGAAACCGTGGCTCGCCAAAGAGATTAAATTGAAGCAACCAACAAGGCTTCAAGAAGTTATGAGAATAGCCGAGATTTTGGAGGAGAGCACTCACATTGAGAAGCGTCATTCCAAGGACATGGGGAGCAAATTCTCCAAACCTTTGCAAACCAAAATTCCTTGGAAGGGCAAGGAGGAAGTAGGGAGTGCATCAAAACCGAAGCCCTATGAAGTAAAGAAGTTATCTAGAGAAGAAGTTCAAGAGAGGATTAAGAAGGGACTTTGTTTCAAGGGTGGTGACAAGTGGAACAAAGAACATAAGTGCAAGGCCGGTCAAACATATGTGTTGCTTGAAGAAGATACAAGTGAAGAAGAGAAAGAAGAGCATGAAGAGCCAACTAGTGAAGAACCCGAGTATGTTGAGGCCGAATCTAGTGAAACACTAGAGGAGGCCGAATTGTCATTGAATGCTATTTCGGGTGTCCAAAGGCCTACATCCATGAGAGTGATGGCATGGGTGGGAAAATTTGAAGTGACTCTCCTAGTGGATAGTGGATCTACCCACAACTTCGTCAATGCCAATATTGTGAACAAAATTGGGTTGAAGCCGTGCACCATTGAACCCTTTGAAGTGAAGGTAGCGAATGAGAACAAGCTCAGGTGTGAGGGCTTGTTAAAGAAGTGAAGATGAACATTCAAGGGGTAAGGATTGTGGCCGACCTCCATTTGTTGGCACTAGTCGGACTTGATGTGGTGTTGGGCAATGCTTGGCTCAAGGGCCTTGGGAGAGTTATACATGACTACCACAATATGACCATGGAGTTCAAACTTGGGTCAAAGAAGAGAGTGTGGACAGCCTTGACATCCAAGGAAGTCAAGTCTTGTGAGGCCATTACATTTGAGAAGTTGTGCAAGGGAGTAGCCTATTGTTTTGCTATTGTAGTAGCCGATGAAGACTACTTGTGCAATGTTGAGAAGAGTGTCAAAGATGGACCTAAGGATGAATTAGAGGGGCTGCCCAAGGAGGTAAGAGAGGTCTTGGAGGACCATAGAGGAGTTCTAGAGGTGCCTACTTCATTGCCACCTTCTAGGCTCTTTGACCACCGAATTGTGCATGTGGAAGAGAAGAGACCGGTAAACGTTCCACCATACCGGTATGCCCATTTCCAAAAGGGTGAGATAGAGAGACAAGTGGATGAAATGTTGAAGAATGGTTTGATTAGACCAAGCACTAGCCCATTTTCCTCCCCGGTACTACTTGTAAGAAAGAAAGACGGATCATGGAGATTTTGTATGGACTATAGAGCTTTGAATGAATCCACGATGAAGGATAGATTTCCCGTCCCCACCGTGGATGAGATGCTTGATGGGCTCCATGGGGCAAGGGTTTTTTCTAAGTTGGATTTGAGAGCGGGCTATCACCAAATTATAATGAAGGAAGAAGATGTACACAAGACAGCCTTTAGAACCCATTCCGGGCACTTTGAGTACCTTGTGATGCCGTTTGGGTTGTGTAATGCTCCATCCACTTTCCAAGCCGCCATGAACACTATTTTCAAGCCACTTTTGAGGAAGTTCGTACTTGTATTTTTTGATGACATCTTGGTATATTCCAAGACCATTGAGGAGCACAAAAGCCACTTGAGAATTGTTATGAAGATTTTGGAAGAGCATCACTTCTTCATAAAGGCTTCTAAATGTGCCTTTATGGAAGAAGAATTGGAGTACCTTGGTCACTTTATCTCGGGAGAGGGGGTGAAAGTGGATCAAAGGAAGATTGAGGCCATGGTTGATTGGCCACTACCAAAGGATGTTTCGGCCCTTATGGGGTTTTTGGGGTTGACCGGTTACTATAGACGGTTTGTAAAGAATTATGGGCTTATAGCTAAGTCACTCACATCCTTGTTGAAGAATGATAACTTTGAATGGAACCAAGAGGCCAGAGATGCCTTTGAGGAATTGAAGAGGGCAATGACCAAAACACCCGTATTGGCCTTACCGAATTTTGAAAGGCCTTTTAAGGTCTACACCAATGCTAGTGGTGAAGGGATTGGGGCGGTTTTGGTTCAAGACAAAAGGCCCTTGGCTTTCATCTCCAAGGCTCTCGGCCCTATGAAGAAAGCATGGAGCACTTATGCTAGGGAAATGCTTGCGGTTGTCCATGCGGTCAAAATGTGGAGACCATACTTATTGGGCCGCAAATTCACCATCATAACCGATCAACAAGCATTGAAGCATATGTTACAACAAAAAATTGTCACCCCGGAGCAATAAAAGTTCTTAGTGAAGCTACTTGGCTTTGAATACGACATCATTTACCAACCAGGTAAAGAGAACAAAGTGACGGATGCTTTAAGTAGAAAAGAGGGAAGTTCAACCTTGTGGCTAGTGCATGAAGAGGAAGAGTCTACTATGTTGGCCTTGAGTGGGGCCGAATGGATGATTTGGGACAAAATCCGAGAAGCTACAAAGATTGATGCTAGATCCATAGAGATTATTGAGCTTTTAGAGGCTCAAGGTGAGTGGGTGGTTGGTTTCAAAGTGAGGGATGGCTTGATCTACTACAAGGAGCATGTCTATGTGCCGAATGTTCCTAATTCGAGAAGGGAGATCCTAGACCATTTCTACAATAGCAAAGAAGGAGGCCATTCGGGGTGGTTGAGAACCTACATTAGAGTGAAACACTTCTTCTATTGGGAAGGGATCAAGAAAGCCGTGAAGACCCTTGTGGCCGAGTGTGACACATGCCAAAAGATCAAGTATGATACAAGACCACCATCCGGGCTCTTGCAACCTCTTCCTATTCCTAATTTGATTTGGGAAGACCTAAGCATGGATTTTGTGGAGGGGCTTCCTATTAGTGGTGGTTTTGAGGTGATACTCGTGGTGGTGGATAGATTGAGCAAGTATAGTCACTTCATTCCACTTGTTCATTCATTCACAACCAAGAGTGTGGCTAAGGCCTTTATTGACAATATTGTGAAGCTTCATAGGTTTCCAAAGAGCATAGTCACGGATAGAGATAGAGTATTCATGAGTTCCTTTTGGAAGAAAATGTTTGAGCTCCAATGGAGCATGTTGAAAGCTAGTTCATCCTATCACCCCCAAACCGATGGGCAAAAGGAAGTGGTTAATAGAACACTTGAGCAATACTTGAGATGCTTTTGCCATGAAGAGCAAAAGAAGTGGGATGAGTATCTAGCTTAGGCCGAGTATTGGTATAACACAACTTTTCATGTGTCCATACAAAGAAGCCCGTTTGAAGTTGTTTATGGAAAAGCTCCACCAACATTAGTGAGCTATGAGAGGGGCACGGCCAAGAACAATGAAGTGGAGGAGGAGTTGGTCACTAGGAATGAGATCCTAGTGAAGGTAAAAAGAGAACTTGCTAAGGCCCAACAAAGGATGAAGAAATACTATGATGAGGGTAGAAGATTGGTTACCTTTGAAGTAGGGGACTATGTGTACTTGAAGCTACAACCGTTTGGCCAAATGACCTTGAGGAAGAAGCTTAACTTGAAGTTGGCCAAGAAGTACTATGGGCCTTTCAA
This sequence comes from Pterocarya stenoptera, assembly GCA_003123785.1. Lineage (NCBI taxonomy): Eukaryota > Viridiplantae > Streptophyta > Magnoliopsida > Fagales > Juglandaceae > Pterocarya > Pterocarya stenoptera. The sequence goes on from QEOT01124057.1 coordinate 95,734, forward strand.
AGTGCTCGAGAGGATAGGTGAAGTGGCATATAGGTTGGAACTTCCCCCAAATTCCAAGCTACATCCAGTATTCCATGGACCGTGCTCAAGAAAAGAATTGGTAATCCTAGTCTCATTTTGGAAGAGCTACCTAAGTTTGATGAAGAAGGGCGCATGCTCTTACAACCAAAGGAGGCTCCTAATTATAGGGTTATGCCAAGGGGGAGAAAAAGACAAGATGTGTGGCAAGTTTTGATTAGATGGGGAAAAGCACCAAAAGAAGAGGCTACTTGGGAAGACTATGATGATATAAGGGAGAGATTTTCCCAATTTATTCTTGAGGGCAAGGATAGTCTTAAAGAGAGGGGGATTGTTAGACCCCCATGTAAAATTGCCTCCAAAGTTGCCGCACATGTCCTAGCCATGTCCGGGACATGCCCCTTGATCATGCCACTAGCATGCCTTGGCCTGTGTCTTGTCACACACGGGGCGCCCAACATGCTCATGGACCGGCCACATGCATGCCTTGGCCCGTGCCTTGACACGCACGGGGTGCCCAGCATGCAAGCCGTGCTCGTGCCACGCCTCGACCCCAGCGAGGTTAGTGGCTGTGAGCGGGCCAACGCATGGCCGGGCATGCGCATACCCCTGCGCCGCGTGGCCCTGCGCATGCGCGCAGGCCGCATGGCCCAGCGCGCCCCTGCAGGCCGCATGGCCCCGCACGCCCCTGTAACCCGCGTGGCCCTGCGCCCCCATCCTGGCCTCATGGCCATGCCCACGCCCACGCGTGCGCCCATGCAGCACATGCAGCCGCCCATGCCCCCAGCCGCATGGCCCTCTTGCCACACGCCAGCGAGGTTAATGGCATGCCTTCTAGGCATGCCATCAAGCGCACGGCTCCAGCTCGTGCCATGCAGAGCAGGCCAGTGGCATGCCCACCATGCATGCCATCCAGTGCATGGCTCCAGCCCATGCCTTGTAGCAGGCTCACATGGCTAGCCACCATCAGTAGGCCGAACATGGCACCATGCCATGCCCACCAGCCGACCCATGCATGGCACCATGCCATGCACCACAGCTAGCCATGCCGAGCCATTTAGCCATGGACCAGATCGAGGACCACCATGCACCATCCTAGCCGCACCCTTGGCTCATGCATGCCACGGCCATGTGGTCCATGCCACAATCATTTATTTATTTTATTTATTTTATTGCAAATGGGCCTTTTGGGGGTTTCCAAGTTGTAACCTTATAAATAGGACCTTTAGTCATTTCTTGCTCATCTTTTGACAATATTCCTTTGTGGACAACTTTGTTCTTGAGATCATTTTCGGTGCCTAGCACTTGGGCTCTTTGGGGTGCAATTCGTGAATCCCTAAGGAGAGAATCACACTTTGCAATTCGTGAATAAGTGTGATTCAGTTTATCAATCCTATGAGTATTTTTCATTCCATCTCTTGTCTTCCATTGATTCTCTATTGATGTTGTTATTTTGTGTTCATTGTTCATACTTTGTTCATGATTGTTCTTGAGGGATTCGGCCAACAAGTGTGTTCCCTAGTCCATTTGATCTTCCTAGCCCCCACATACTCGACCAACACTTGTTGCCCTACTTTCCATATTCGGCCATCAACTCCCAAAAATACCCTTCATCCCATCCATTCCCTCCATAGCCGAGATACACTTTCCATACTAGTCAAATTCAAATTCGGCTACCTTAGCCTTAATTGAATTAGTCTAGCCGCCCACTCCACTTACCATACTAGAGTTTCCATATTGGAAACCCTAGTTGACTCAATCAATCCCCTTGGCCAGCCATCAATCCAATCCTAGACACATCCCAAGTTTTTAGGAAACTTTCTTAAAAACTCTCACTTACCCATTCGGCCAAGCCTTGGCCGCCCCCCACTTTTGCCCTAGCTCCAAACCCTAATCATCTCATCTCACAAACCCTAGCCGGCCACCTCACTCATCCAAACCCTAAACCTAATCCAAGTGGCGCCAACCCTAGCTCACCCTAGTGCCGAGCACCTCTCACCATTGTTGCTCCAACACTTAGCCAAGTTTCCACTTTCCATACACTTCCTACTAGCTTAAACACTAACCTCACCTTGCCCATATTGCCACCATAGCCAACATTGGGCGTGAACCAAGCAAGTGAAGGATTTGAAGTCAGTCAACCAAAGGAGCTCATAGCTGAGGAGGACTTAGTGTTTAGGGACTTGACCGGGATCCCTAACAATATGTGCAACGTCGTCATTTGCATTTTCCTCCAAGACAGAAGGGGTCGGTTGGCCTCCTTCCCATTTTGCCCATCCTCCTGAAAACTGCTCTTTTCACCGTCTTCATTTCTTTCCCGTGCATCCTTCAAGTCCAACGAAAGCAAGTTTCAACGTAGCACCACCACTCCTTGATGGAAACCTCACTCTCACTCATGTGTTTGTGGCGTGTTGGGTGATTGAATCTAGGGTTGCCTCAAGGCAACACAAAGATCTCAATGGGTTGGTTTGCGAACATTAAGACTAACTCAAGTTAGCACTCAATTCTCAAAAGATTGGAAGAAAAAATTATCATTCATTCAAATTAACATAATGATGAATTACAAGCCAAAATGCCAAATAAATAGTAGTAGGGTTTGGCTAGTCCTCCCCCAAGTTCTTTTGAATTCCTAATCCCAAAACAAATCAAACTCTTTGAATTCCTAATCATAAAACAAATCAAACTCCTAAGTTTAAGGGAACAATTCAAATGCCTAAAATAATGGAAATAATAGATAAATCCCTAAACTAAAGATCATGTGGCCTAAAATTAAGAGATTTGTCATCTTGTCATCCAATCCCTAAAATCAAGGAATTGGCCAACACTTGAGACTCCTCTAGTTGCACTTGTCTTGGACGCCCATCACCTCACCGCCCGAGCCATGCATGCAACCCAATGCAACCCTCCTAGCCTCGACGCCTTCTTGGATCTTCATCAATCCTCCCCCCTTCAAGACCGACCTTGTTCTCAAGGTCCAAATCTAGGAATTGATCTTTGAGAACCCCGAACACTCTCCCATTTAGCATCTTCGGTTGGGAGCCCCTCCATTGAACCAAGACTTCAGTTGCCACTTGGCCACCCTTTCTCAGATACTCCCTTAAGTCATTAGGATTCTCGGCACCTGACTCGCTCTCTAAGCCCCCATCTTCCACTTTATGTCCCTCACTCATGCCCATCGGTTGGGAGGCCAATGTGATAACAAAACATTGCCCTCCACGTCTCAAGATTTTTTCCATCTCATTAGGTCCCACGGCCTTGCACCCTCCTCTTCCATTCATTCTCATGGTCACCCATTTATCCCCCAACATAAACTCCATAGTCATTTTTTTGTAATCTAACACTGTCTTCCCTAGCTCCTCTAACCATTGCACACCAAACACAACATCTAACCCAACAATAGGTAAAGAATACAAGTCTACCACAATCTCAAGATCTTATGTTTTCAAACATACCTTTTTATATACTTCTTTACACATCAATTTCTCCCCACTAACTACCTTGACCTCAAATGGAGTGATAGAAGTCATAGGCAACCTCAAGCTCTCGGCCACCTTAGAATTGATGAAGTTTAGAGACGAACCATTATCCACAAGAACCGTTACCTCCATCTTGCCAATATGTGCTTGTGTTCTCATTGTTCTAGGCCCCACAACACCCGTCAATGCATGGATAGAAATTTGAGGATCTCCCCGCACGGCTTCATCTTGTTCTTGCTCTTCTCGCCCTTACTCTTCCTCCCTATGTCTTCCTCTTCCTCCAACTCCATCTCTATGAGAAAAATTTGCTTGGCTATACATCTGTGGCCCATTGTGAACCTCTCATTGCAATTGAAACAAAGTCCATTCTCTCTTCGTCGTTGCATCTCTTTCCAAGGTAGCCTCTTCACTTCTGCGGGTAATGCTTTGGTTCCACTTGATGCACCACCACTAGGACCTCCCGGTGAGAAGTCTTTACTAAAAGTTTGGTTTGCATCAAACTTGGAAACCATTTGGGGTGGTTTTCTCACCTCCAACTGGCTACTCTTCTTCAAATCTTAAACTTGATCTTCCTTGATCCGTGCAACCTCCAAAGCTTGCATCAAGGTCTTTGGTTTCTTAAGTTTCACTTCCGCCGCCAACTCACTCTTCAAGTAGCCCACAAAGGTCCCAATGAGGGCCTTCTCCGACCACCCATGTGCTCTAGTGGACAAGTATTTAAACTCCTTTTGATAATCTTTTAAAGATCCGGTTTGCTTGATCTTTGAGAGAGTCTCATGGTAGTCCATATACTCGGTTGGACCGAACCTCCTCAAAAGCTCCTTGACAAACTTCCTCCATTTCAACTCCCTCCTTTGAGCCACATATGTCTTCCTCATCCATTGCCATCATTGGTTGGCCTCCCCTTCAAGGAAGTAGGCGGCATAGGACACTTTTGCATGGCCCTCCATGTGATTGTGCTCAAAGTATTGCTCGGCTCTACTAACCCACGTGCTTGGGTCATCACCATTGAACTTTGGAAAGTCCATCATTGGCTTGAGAACTTCCTCCTTACGTGCTCCTCTCCTCTCATCATGGTTCCCTCATTCTTCTTCACTTTTCCCAATTGATTCTTCATGAGTGTTTGAGGAATCTTAAGAAGATGAATTTGAGTCATCCACCCTCTCTCGGCGTTGGCTTCTTCTAGATCCAACAGAACCCTCCGGACTATGGGCTCTCCTCCTATGGCGCCTCCTCTCTCCATTCCTCTTTTGATCCACCAATTGGTGGAGCACCTCCTCTATCCTTCCAAGCCTTTCATGGTGGTGGTTTGTTGTGCCTCCAAAGTGGTTTCAAGGTTCTCAATCCGCTCCTTATGAGTTGGTTGTCGATCGGCCATGGCTTCCTTTTCTTAGGTTGGACACTCTCAATGAAAGCACCAATGATGGAAGCCTCATTCTCACTCACATGTTTGTGGCGTGTTGGGTGATTGAATCTAGGGTTACCTCAAGGTAACACAAAGATCCCAATGGGTTGGTTGGTGAAAATTAAGACTAACTCAAGTTAGCACTCAATTTTCAAAAGATTGGAAGAAAAAATTCTCATTCATTCAAATTAACATAATGATGAATTACAAGCCAAAAGGCCAAATAAATAGTAGTAGGATTTGGCTAGTCCTCCCCCAACCTCTTTTGAATTCCTAATCCCAAAACAAATCAAACTCCTTAAATTCCTAATTATAAAACAAATCAAACTCCTAAGTTTAAGGAAACAATTCAAATGCCTAAAATAATGGAAATAATAGATAAATCCTTAAATTAAAGGTCATGTGGCCTAAAATTAAGGGATTTGTTATCTTGTCATCCAATCCCTAAAAATCAAGGAATTGGCCAACACTTGGGACACCTCTAGTTATACTTGTCTTGGACGCCCATCACCTCACTGCCTGAGCCATGCATGCAACCCTCCTAGTTAGTGCTCCTAACCCTTCTTGGATCTCCATCACTCCTCCGTAGACCAGCAGTCTCACCACTACCCAGCTAAAGCAGCACCTTGCACCAGACCACGTAAACAACCATGCATGCACCACGGCAATTCCACGCTGCACATCCTCCACACGTACAACCTGCACCACCTTGCCGTAGCCAAGCCTCACGTAAAACACGCAAACCATAGGCCCATATCCGCGGTATGCATGCTACACCTCCACGTCATCATTATCTGCAAGCTTCAAGCCGTAGCCCATGGAACCCCATGCACGACAGCTTAGCCACTCCCACCTCCAGGCTGCGTCCTCACCACTGCACGTGAACCCAACAAACTGTGAACCAAGCACCTCCACATCGTCACTCCTGCACCATCAACACACACATACGGCCTCCACCTCACGGCACAACAGCCGAGCAACGTGACGAAACTTCCCTCACACAGCAGAAGCCACCAACGCCACCACCATTCGCCACCCTCTTCGTAAACTCATCACGGTGAGCCCTTATTTCAGCCCCCGAAAAACAGAGGATTTTCGTGAGCCACAGCAAGCCAGCCACAACGCCAGCTCTCTCTCTCCGCGTCATCGTTACCTACCCAGAAAATGCCGGCCGTTGCAACCACTCCCTCAAGTTAGCTGCTGTCGTCGCACCTTACCTCCTCTCCCTCTATGTTATTCTCGGTTTCCTCCCGTAATATCTCATCACGTTGCCTCTCTTGTTCACTCATCACTCTCTCTCTCTACATAGTGCTCAACCTGCCATTATTTACTAGTTAATTATACTAGCTAATTACAGAGAATATGACGCTGAATTTTGACCATTATTTGTTGTTATATTTGAAAGTTCCTTCAAATGGCCTCATAAGTGACGGGAAATGGGGAGAAACATCGTACCTCAACCACTTGTGCTTCGACAAGGGACCCACTTGATGTCGAAAACGCCATGAATTTTTCTAGATTTTTATTCCTCTTTTTTTCTTCCATTTGCTAATTTCTTCTCTAATTTTTGGGTATGAGCTGTTGTCTGCTTTGTGGGTTCTGGAGAACGAAAGAAGTCTGAAATGATTGGAAGAAATGGGGAGAATTGCAAAACCGTGACTTCACAAAACCATGGCTCTGTGGCTTCGTGAAGAAGATGAAGACAATGACGTCGCAGAACTATGGGTTCGTGGGTAGTTCGTTGGTTCCACGAAGACCGACTGTGGAGAAGACGAAAACTGGGCCATGGCGGACTTCGGCTTCGTGGGGTGGCGACTTCGTGGAGGACGATGGGGCTTTGTGGATGTAGAAGTGAAAGAAATGAAAACGGTGAAAAGAGCAATTTTCGTGGGGATGAGCAAAATGGGAAGAGGCCAACCGACCCTTTCTATCTTCAAGGAAAATGCAAACGACGACGTTGTACATATGCCACATCAGACACGATGCCGCAGGTTTCCCAGAGGGCGGTTGTGAGTAGCATTTTTCTTGTTCAATTGAAATATCTAAAAAAACTTCTAAACAGATTTATTGGGGGAAAAAAAAAGATTTGGTTAGCACGATCAGGTGTACCATCGTTATTTAGGCCTAATTGTAGGAAAGCCCAACTAATTGGGTTTAGGATGCTAGGCCTTATTAACTAAGCCTACATTTTTTGAAAAGCACAATAGGCTTAAATTGAGGCAATTAATGAGTAATGGCCCAAACCAAGAAAATTTTAAGGGAGAGGATAACACTGAAGGGATTAACAGGAGCTGAATAACCTTAATATGGAAACATGCTTTATTTATTTACTATCATTACTTTTTTTGTGGGCATTATACACCACATTATGATATTATCTACTGGTCTAAATACATTGTAATAAGAGAGTAAGAGACTATAAAGAATATAACAAACCAGGATCATTGAGAAAAACATTCCCAGGATATTAGCAACCTCACAACCAGTTTTTCCCAAATGCTTTCTACCTAGGCTTGATGGTTGGCATGACTTCACTAACAAGGTTGCTTCCAGATACATCTAATGACACATAAGGATACTTCACTGTAGAGGATGATGATGATGGTGGTGGAGTCACAACTTTTTCCACATCTAGGAACATGTGATCCGATGTTATGGCGTCAGCCTCCAGCATCATACTGCATATGCTTTCAAGTTCTCGAACCACCTCTGCCATTGAAGGTCGTGCATCTGTCTCTTCTTGGCAACACTTGAGGGCCAAGGTAAAAAATTTCACTACACATTCAGAAGGATAAGGCCCCATCTGCCCATCAATGATCGAAAAGATCATACCAGATTGATTTGCAATATTAACCTGAAAAGGATGAAAACTATTTCCTTTAAAAATATACATATAACAGACAATTATATTAGACACTGCAGCCAGGGCATCTAAAATGTTATGTTCTATAAAAAAATACTAACCACATGCAAGATATTTGAATCTAGTATGCAAGATATTAAGAAGTATTGTGTTTGACAGAGGTCTTACTCAAGGCTGAAGGTAACTATTGTTTAAGAAATTCATGTCTGCTGACTTATTGAAGCTGAAACTGAAACTTGAAAAGGAGGATATCCCTCTCAAGTAATTATAACTATATAAAATGAAATGGAGACAGAGAGTAAAAGGTGCTTTATTAGTTTTTATGCTGTAGGAATAACATAAATTACAGAACAACAATTTTACCTCTCTAACAATGTTTTTGCCATGTGAGATTGGCTGCATCCCAGTCAGAAGTTCTAGAAAAACAACACCAAGACTATAAACATCACTTTTGTCCGTCAGCTTATGAGTTAAGAAGTACTCTGGATCTAGGTAGCCCTGCAAAGTTATAACAAAGAATGAGAAGATAAAGAAATAGACACCAGTTAATTTCATCTCTTACGCCATACCATTAAGCCTTTCATCTAGTTTAGGCTCCACTTCTTTCATTTTAAAAACAGAGATATTTCTACAAATTGTTGTATAAAACTATAACTTCAACTTATGCAAAAGATCTTACTGGCGTTCCCATCACAACTATATTTATACAAGTCTTACTGGTGTTCCCATCACAACTGTGGATACATAAGTAGGAACGGCCCCTTCAATATCTGCAACTGGGGCAAGTCGCGAGAGTCCAAAATCAGCAACTTTTGCTGTGTACTTAGAGTCCAATAATATATTGCTAGCCTTGATATCTCGGTGAAATATCGGAGGATTAGCATCTTTATGCAGGTATAGGATGCCCTCAGCTGATCCCAGGGCAATTCTCAATCTCATAGCAAAATTCAGTGGACCATTAGCCTTGGCTGTGTTGTTTTACACACATAAACAATCAATTAGCCCATTTGTATGGAACAAAGACTGAGAAAAGAAAAGGCTGTTCTGTTTAGCTCTTAACGAAAGAGACAAAAAAGAGAGAGGTGGAGGGGAAGTGTGCTGTTGCAAATCCTATATTGTAGTTTTCACTTGCATTCATATGCAATGAAGAGCACTCGATGGTGAAAGTCAAGAAAAGTAAAACCTAAGGATTATAAGGCGTACCAGAAAGGTTATCCCGTAGAGTACCATTTGACATAAACTCATAGACCAACATCTGCATACACAACAATACTCAGATGAAGCCTTTCCCAACGGCTAAAAATAAAATAAAACCAATGCAACTTCAGCAACAGAGAGCAAGAAAAACTAGTCCTTTTGTCAGCAACAGAGTGTATTGTGGAGATATCCAACTTTTTTTACACTTTTTTAAAACAAATAGGCCTTATTTCATGAAGAATTTGAATATGCTTCTATATTATCAATGAAAACACCTGTCATGTAATTTCTTCTGTTGTTTGCTATCATTCAAAGCAACCATGTATGTGGTTAGCGTCTTTCCTTTTTCACTTGTAAAGCTTTCATAATTTTAAGCTTTACTCCATTAGCTTCCTAAATTGGAAGCAGTTGTGGATCCAGAAATTTATCTCTTGGGGGGTGAATTATTATTAAGATATTTAAAATATATTTTTATATTTTTGTAATGTATATCGTAATATATATAATACAAATAAATAAATACTCTAATTTATTGATTTTCTTTCGATATGATCATTTTCAGTTGAGATAAGAAAAGGCACCTGTTCGAATTCCTCGTCGCAATATCCAACTAAAGACACAAGGTTTCGATGATGTAACCTTGACAACAATTCTATTTCTGTCAAGAACTCCTTCTCACCCTGCAAGGATCCCTCTTGTGCACGTTTTATGGCCACTACTGAACCATCAACCAGAATTCCTTTATAAACTTTTCCATACCCTCCTTGGCCAGCCAGAGTGGAGCTGTTAAAATTGTTTGTAGCCGTAGCCAATTCTCCATAAGTGAAAGACTTCACACCATCAATTTTCATGGAGGCCTTAGATGCTGCATATTAAATAAAGGTCAACCATTGGAAAATGAAAGCACGGTGATAGGTGCTGCAAATAAAGATGCTGTGCCCTTTGTTTAAAAATGATCGATACAGATGTGATAACAATGTACACAAGAAAACTTACGAGCATGTTACAGTTCCTTAAAACAAGTGAATGTAATCCAATAACCAATTCTTAGGCAAAGTAAAAACCTCATTGATATGACTACATACTATCCTGAGATATTTCCTGCTAGAGCAGAACAGGATACTGAGTTTGAAGCTCAAAAACATTGACTCTTTAAAACCCTTTTCACGATTTGACAAGATTCCATGAGCATACATCTAAAAAATGAACTCATTCGTGCCAAAGGGCCTCATTCAGATTGGTCTTTACTATAGTAATTTTTTCTTCATTTTGTGATTGGACTTCATTCACTACTCTGATATATGAGGTGTAACCTAATTCATTCATTTTCTCAGTAGACCTCCTCTCTTAATGATGTTTCTAATCACAGCCCGGACCAAACTTGGTGGAAACTTGCCCAACAGCATTAGCTGAGAAAAGGTAAGATATTGAGCATTTCAGACCAGGCTGAAGCCTTCCCACCTCAGGATAAGCTTGGACAAGCATCTCTCTGGCCCGTTAACAGGCCTAATTTGGGTGCAAAATAGAGACAAGTGCAGAAACAGTGAGAAATATTACATATCTACCTAAAAATCTGAACATCAGAAAAAAAAAAAAATGATACTCACCACGACGTTTTCTTGAAATTGCACTGGTTTTCCTCACATGCCTTCTCAGTATCAGAAGAAAAACAACTGTGGACAATGTTACCGCACCTGCAATGGCCCCCAATACTATGCCAACCAATGCGCCTTTGCTTAAAGAAGACCTTTGAGGGGTGGGAATTGCTGTGGGATTAGTGAATACTATGAGCATAAACTGACTCCAAACTATCCATCAATATTCACCTCAAATATGAACACATCAAAGGTGATAAGATATGACTTTAGTCTGTGGCATAGTTTGTCTTTGAGTGGGGTCCAGTCATAGGTGATAGATGGTGTGAATTTGTAGATGCCTTTCTGTTTAGTATAGAGCATGTCTTAATCGACCATGCAAACTAAAAATCATCTTAAACAAGAGCATTGCAGCTTTTTGTTTATGTGCTGGATCACAGAAGTGCAACCATATAACGAAGATGAAAGTATTGAACTGGCAAGATGAAACCCAGGTCAGAGTGACAAGAATAGGCAAGCATTCTATGCACACAAAGACCAGTAATAGAGAATAATGCCATATGCTAAAAAGATTTTTTAAGTATAAAGTAATTCAATGGAATCCAGTAAGTGTTCTAGAGAATACATTCTTCAGCTTCTTTTTTTATTTTTATTTTTATTTTTTATAAGTTAAATAAATTTTATTAAAACAAATTAAATAGATGTAGCCCTAGTACACAAGAACATTCTTCAACTTCTAAAATAAGCATCAATTATAAATTCAACAAAGAAGTCAAAAACGACTTCAGATAAGGGTTTCGAGACAAACCAGCTTTGTAAACTTCCGGCAGAGTGAGGTTCAGAAGGTCATAAGGTCCATAGATGGGTTCATCAAGTTCAGGTATTTCCCATGATTCAAACAAGTTCATGAGTCGCTGGACCTCACTATCATTGAAAAGATTATTTTCCGGAAAAAGCTTCAAGTACATTTTCAGCCGTGGTCCTTCCACCCATTCAAACGAATCGATGTACAGTTGATGAAGGTCTAACTCGAGACCTTCTGCCAAGTATTCCACAAACTCAGATTTGTATGGAAGGAAATCTGAGAATCCAGGACTTTTTAACCGATATCCAACGGGCAGAGGGGCAGCACAGACACAACCATCAGATGTGGGGGAATCTTCATAAGAGGGTGGACAAGAGCAAAGCAAAGTGTTATTTGTTGGACCTTGACTTTTACTTTCGTCCTCACTTTCAGATCCACAAAACTGGACTAGGTTTGGGTTCGAGCATAAAGGATTCCCTTGAAGCCTGGAAGTCAAGAATCAAAATGTATCACATGATCATGATATCATACACTAAAACCAAAAAGAGCATATCTACACTCTTTTACCAAGTAGTCACCCTAATATGAGCATGAACTTTATTACACATGAAGATCTACATGCCATGAGTTGGGACATTTAAATTAGGAAGCAAGTCTAGAAGCAAACCAGACAGTGACATTTGGAGGTAAATCAGTGCTGCCTGTAATATTTGAAAGCTCATTGTTCTGCAACTCCCTGGAATATGGACGAGGCATAATCGATAGCTTAGACAATCCAGTAGGTTACAACTTTGAATGTCACAAGGGAGCATGTGAAAATCAGAACAAAGAAGCAACTTTATTTAAGAACAAGGCACTTGAGAGCATGAATATGCACTTCCAAACAAAGACACTCTCAACCAAGGTAATAGTAACACTGTCATTCGACTCTTACACTGTAAGGTTTTCCATTTCGTCCCAAGTCCTATTTAGCCAAATGCTGGATGGAATAGAGCCACTTAATGAATTGTTTGCAAGTAACCTGCGATGGGGAACAATTCCAGAATTAATGTCATCTTTTCTATTAACACCTTGAATTCATTGACGTATATGGATTGGAATATCTAACTTGAGGTAAGTGGAAACAAAAGGTTGTATAAATATGAAGTAAATTACAATAACATTGAACACAAAAGGATGAAACAGCAAGTACTACTCACAGTCTCTGGAGACGAGGAAGGCTCGCAAAGTTGATGGGGATTTCTCCAGTAAGATTGTTGTTGGATAAATCACTGAGTATATTGTTTAAATAATAGATTTCAGAAGTCAAGGAAAATCTTAGTGCAAATTAGCTTTAAAAACTGAAAAGAAAAATCTGTAAAACTAAGTGACATCTGAAAAATAAATTTAAAAAAACATAAAAAAGCATGCATATTACATCTTATTAGGAAGATGCAGAATCTTACATAGTTGTAATATTCTCAGCAAACCTATCTGGAGGAATGGATCCACTTAGCTTGTTTGAACTGAGGTCTCTGAAATTCAAATAAATATGGTATAAACAAAGTAGAAGTAGCTAGCAAAGTTGTCTTTGAAAAGTAAAGAGAATTCAGCGTGAAGCATTTAGTATTTTTGAGAAGCTCGTCCTTGACCATCTTATAATGAATTAAAAATAAAAATAAAACACAGTGACTTACAGATAAAGAAGTTTTGGTACTCTGCTCATGTCGGGCATTTCTCCTTGCAAGTTGCAGTTCCTAAGGCTCCTAGTAAACCCAACCAAGACATAAATCAAAATTTCTCAACATGGACAGGTGAAAATGTGCAAATTTCATGATTCCCATCTTGCGTATAATGCTTCTAAGAACATGACAGTGAGTGAAGTTTCAAAAGATGCAATGCCTTCTTGCCAACTTAGTTGGCTTAAGCAACTCCATATCTTCATTCAGTAGCATCCCCTTTTCACTAATTAATTTATCAAACAAAAAATCATTCTAGCTGTACTAGATTATTTATACTTAGCCAGTGTTTTCCTCTTTATTTTAGTTTTAAATAAAAAGTTTCAGCCTCGCACCTCAAGGCTAGCACCTTGCTCTGCCTTTGCTTCTGAAACCTAGTTACAAACAGAGGATAATGATATGCACTTACAACTTAAGCAACCGGGACATATTGCTATAAGAAGCTGGAATTGTAGTCCCATTGAAGTTGTTGTTATCAAGTTGACTGCAAAACAAAGACAATGAAACTTTGCACCAGAGTATTTACGTAATACCCAGAGTATTTAAGTAATCTTATCTTGTCGGAGAAGGAAAGCTTAGAAATCATAACCTTGTTCAAGTTGGGAAGCAAAGAAAAGGACAACAAATTCATATATTTTGGACGTAATAACACTTGAGATTAAAATAAACATATTGACACTCAAGGATAATAGGAACCATAATCCGTAAACTTGCCATTTTGAAGTATATGTGATAGATATAAATATATCAAGGATAGTATGAACCATACAGTATCGTTAATTGTCGCATTTCGGAGAACTCTGGTGGTAGATACCCTGATAAATTGTTATTATCAAGAAGCCTGCATTAGCAGAGCTGAAGATGGTCACTGATCTCATGAATTGTACAGAAAGATGAATCATCATTAAATACGAAAATATGACCAATCACTGGCTTACAAGTGAACAAGATTTGGCAATTTGTATAGCTCTGGCGGGATTTGCCCACTAATTGAATTGTTGTTCATGTGACTGCTCACATGGGACAAAAGAAAAACAGGACAAAATTTAGGAAAAAAAAAAAGTGAAAAGGGGTTAGTCATTACAGTACTATTTTGAGACAATATGTGAAAACACTCACAAATGCTTTGTTTTGTTCAAATTTGCAAATGAGATGGGTATTGGTCCTGATATGTTGTTCTCGTCAATTTGGAAGATTACCAAGCTTGGAAGATAACCAAGCTCTTCAGGTAATGGACCTGTTAATCGGTTTCCATTCAGAAACCTGGACACATGGAGTATTAGATATGGAATCAGAGAAAAGGCCAATTTACTACATATTAAAATTTTGGAATATTAAAATACCAGATATTCATAATCTTGCCAACGTATCAAGTAAATTAGTTCACACACGGATTATCTCTAATACTATGTAGAAATCAAGATTTTGGAATAGGCATGAAATCATGTGATAATGATATTGAGTATCTAACCTCTCACATAGATAAAAACAATCAACTTACAAGACCGTCAAAGATGCAAGATTGCCTATCTCCTTGGGTATACTCCCACTTATGTTGTTCCACATAAAGCTCCTTTAATAGAGCAGATACAGAAAGTAAGAGACATAAATCAAAAGCCACCACAGGGTAGAGAAATGTTTTTCCACAATATCAACTGAAAGAGAGGTATCCATAAAAGTTTATCCAGAAAAAGATGTGAAGCACAAAAAGTATCTTTCAGAGATGCTTCGCCTTACAATATTGTCAGGTTTGATAAGCGGCCAAGCTCTGACGATAAATTTCCTAACAATTCCATTTTCAGAAGTTGCCTGCAAAGAGAGGTGTAGATGAAAATCATTAAAGCATCAATATACAAGTTTTTCAATAGAACTGCCCATTTATTTTTATTTTTTATTTTTATTTTATGTCGGGAACTTCTCCAAGGCAAGGCCCTTCGGATCCACCCCTGCAGAGTAAACCCTAGTCCTGTGCACTGCACCCTCGAAAGTTTCCCTACACGAAACTGGTTAAATCGCTAGCTTTTCACCAAGAAATGTGGCCTCAAAAGATTATTTGCACCCATGAGATGTTGAACCTTGGACTTTGAAGGGAGTGATACCCTATGACCAAGACCTTCACCACTTAGGCCAACCGGGTTCCATTTATTAATAATGCCAAGTTTTGTGGAAGTTGATAATCTTATATTTGAACTTTTGACTAACAAATCCTTATGATGCTAGTCATGAGTATTTTTCAAATAAATGGAAATTAAGAACACTAAAATTGTCGATATTATGGATGCATTAACCATATCTTATTAAAAGTCCCATTGGAAAAGGCTAAAATCATACAATTTTAGAACATGTAGATATCCATCATTTAAAGTCCCATTGGAGCACACAATCCCTGTCCAATTTGATGTGCATGGATCTCCTCGATTCCAATTTCTCAGATTGTTATTTGGATCTATCAAGCTTCTCTTGATTTCCTCCAATGCCTTCACTGCAAATGAATACAAGTGTTAGCCATCATTAGCTTGAATATGACAAAGAAAGCAGACTTATTTGATATGTGAAGTTACTACAAATCACTTGTTAAAGGATTCACATAGCTAAGATCACTTCTTGTTAGAACTTTATTTCTTTGGGCCATAGCTGTAGATTTTGAAGGCTTTGGTTTTCATGACTTTTTTGTTTCCATTTCTTCTTCCAAGATAGGTGTTACCTCTTGGATACCATGTTGTGTCATTGGGATATGTCTATTCTTATGAATACAATCGTTTACTGGGAAAAAAAAAAAAAAAAAAAAAACAGCCCTTTAAACAAGCATTCTCTCAAGAATGTCATTGCCAAAAGAAGCTAAGGAAAATCACCTTCCTCCGGATGAGTGAACATGGGATTCTGTGCTCCGGCGAGTAGTGAAGACCAACACAACCATGAAATAAAAAATACTGCATAAGTCCGGGCTGTTGATTGATACATCTCAAATAGACTGCCGGACTTTCAAATTTCTCCTGGTATCCAACTTTGTGAATTGTTGTAGTATGCGAGTTCTCCACCTTATAATACGAAATAAGTATCAATACTTATTTGATTGAGTTCAAAGCAGCTGAATATATAGGAAGGAAAACATATATTAGCTTTTCGAACACTGGGAAACAATGAAAAACCAAACAGAACAGCAATGAAAAAGCTCCATTCTCTAGGCAACAAAAATAAAGAAAAAGGCTCAAAAAATCCTGCCCCATACAGCTTGAGGAGAAGCAAACGAATCAAACTGCGAGAAAAGTGGAGAAACCTTTACGACAATAAGATTGAATATATATAGTTGAAAATGGTATCAGAAAGATGGAAGCATATACGGCATATAATGTACAGTTGAATGTGAACCCGGAGATAACTTTGGGCAATAAACAAATGGATTTGAAAGGGATGGTTTGTTTATACAAAATCAAATTATCTCATCTCATTTTATTTTATATAATCATTACAATTTTGGAAATCCTTACAACTGGTCGGGTTTCTTCTATCCAAAAAAACAGCCTTCTAATCACATGATAACACGTAAGCCTTCCACCACACTTCTCCTGAAGAAGCATTACGCCAGAAATCCAAATCCTTTCTCGCGATTTCAGCCCCTTAACCCCTTACCCCTCACACCCAAACCCCCAGCTGATTTCAACCCCACGATTGAGACACCCGAAGGAACCCCCTCAACCACAGACAGCTCCTCCACCATCTTATGTAAACTAAGGTAGCAGAAAGAACCAATGGAGACCGGCCCCACGCGGCTAGCAGAAGCCAGACCACCACACGCTGCCGAGCTTTCTCCTGCAGGATTGAAATGGAAATCGCCAAGCCCCTTTCCCTCATGGTAAGGGAAGCACAGCCCGCTTGCAACCTTATACCGTCGCCTACACCACCGCGGTTCTCCACCACAACACCGCAAGCTATACTCAAACGCACACTTTGTTTTCACACCACAAAACAGAGCAACGTCGCAGCCCTTGCCTCGTTGCAAACCACAAACGAACCCAACCGTAAACCACGGCATCTCCTCCCTCTGCGATCACCTAGATCGCAGCCCAGACAACACGGGTCCTCCGTCCGTAGCAAAACCAACTCCATCGCACCGAAACCAACTCCATCACGGACCTCACTACCTTTTCTATTATTTTTTGTTGTCATTTTTCAGTCCCAGTTCCACGAACATATCCTGCAATTGAAGAAAAGAAGAAAACTGCCCTCGTACGGCGTTGGATCATACTGGTCAAAATCATCGACCTCGTCTTCGCCGCCCCGAGCGTAATTCGACATATATATTTGTTGCTTGGATTTTGGTTTTCTTGATCTGAGAAACAAAAACGGAGAGGATATAAAAAAAGATCTCTTCTGGGATGGAGATGGTTGGCAATAACTGTGTAGCACCGAGGAAGAGAAGGGCAGAGTCGAGCGGTGCAAATGAGAAGAAGAGAGGGGCAGCAAGGAAGAGAGGGGCAGAGTCGGGCGATGCGAGGAAGAGAGGGGCGGTGCGAGGAAGATAGCGTCGGCATCAGCGTTGGACTGAGATGCTTGCATCGGCATCGGACTGATGGCGGTGCAAAGGGATGTAGCGAGAAAGAGAGGGGCAGAGACGGGCAGGCGGTGCAAATGAGAAGGCAAAAGGACTAGAAGCATGCGAACGTGATTCTCTGTGGTGGATTGTATTTCTCTTACAGTGTGTGCTTACGTGGAGTTAGCTGAATAGAGGACTGTTTTTGTGGTTTTTCGGCCGGACGTTGGGAAGCGTTTTTTTTTTTTTTTTAATCTGTCATTTAAAATATAATAAATAATTTAATTTTTTTTAATTAAAAAATAATAATTCATTTTCTCATGAAGTACGGTATCTGTCTGACCAGGTCGGCATTTGAAGTGCTCAAGCTTTACTGCTGACGAAGATTGTTGCCATCTCTTTCACGCACCGAAGAGTTTGAATATTAACCACGCGGGAGAAAGCGCCAGCCAAAACGGTTTAAAAAGGATTCTACAGAGACGGTCAGAGTCTCAGTAATTTATATGCATGATTTATCTTATTCAGCAACACAGAATGCTTGAGCATTGGCCAAACTAAAAGGATTCTATTAAATAGTAGAGAGGAACAGTGCGATGATAATACAGATCGGAGAGAGGAAAGCGTGAGAAAGCGTGATGAAATGAAAGAAAATTCACAACTAGGTGGCCCAAACAAAGCCGAGCAGATATGGTGACGACGACGGAGCCAGTAAGGTCAAATGTTAAAAAGTAGTTTTTTAATTCGCTTATTGGATTAACTCAAGTTGACATGTTCGAAGATTTGGAAGAGCTCAAAAGTCAATCAACTTTTTAGCTCAACTTGCGGTTGATTTAATTATATAAAATTAAATTATTTTATCTCATTTAATATAATTATTATAATTTTTACATAAATATAATAAATAATTTATTTTTTTAAAATTTTAAAATAAAAAATTATATTAAAAAAATTATATTATATATAATATTTTATTTAACTTTTAATAAAATATTTCATTTTATCTTATCTCATTTCATCTAAATTACGTAATCAAACAAACTAATCTTTCACATTAACAAAAACAAAACAAAAAAGGTTGCGTTAGCACGAGCACGACCTGGTATACCATCCTTAGTTAAGCCTTAATTGTATGTAAGCCCACGATGCCCGGCCTCTTTAACTAAGCATTTGTTATACTAATAAGTATAAATACTTTATAGTTTAAATAAATTTATAAAGTGACGTAATTTCATATGTTATATTAAATTATAAAATTAATTTATTGTAAAATATATTTAATAGATCACATAAAATCACGTCACATTGTATGTTTACTTTTCAATAATATCTTTATATCTGAATGAGATTATTTATATAAACACCAATTTTAATTAACATAGCATTCAATCATAAAATATTTCATTTTCCATATTATAAGATCATATGTTCATATTATAAGATCATTTAATAATTTCCGCAAGTAACATTTCTTTTTCCAACAACATGGACGCCTCCTTCAGCATATCTAGAATTTTAGATTTGGTGGGGACCATCTTCTCTTCTCTGCATTTATCTTCTTCTTCTCCTTATTTTCTTTGGGCTCTCTCTCTCTCTATTTGTATTCTTTTGCAACTTGCAAGTATAGATTGTACAAACGTCACCACCCACCATGCAACCCATGATACCATCTACTCCTTGTCTATTCCCCAATCTGGTGCCAATTTTCTCGGATCAACCTCACGCTAAAACCAAGACCAGGGCAAACACAGAATCTCTCTGTGGCATTGGAATCATTCCAAGTAAAGCTTGAATTCAAATTCGTAAAATGGCCAAAAGCTGCCTTCATTATTTTCATCCTTCCTTAAATAATAATCCAATAATACAATCTCCATCTCCAACTAGGCAGGCAATAAACTAGGAAGAAGCAAACTAGGAAACAATAAACTTGGAAAGTAATAAGCAAAAAAAGAAAACAGAATTGCAGCAAATACATAAGCTTCCTAAAAATGCTCTGCATATCATAACAGCTCCAACGTTTACGGAATCATTGATCACGGAATTATGGGAGATCTTTCTCCTGATTTGCATCATAATCACTTCATCTATGCTAGGGGTGGGCAATGGGGGCCCACCCCCCGCTACTCCGCATCTGCCCCGCTTTTATTCGCCCTGTCCCGCACGAAGAATACCCATCGGGGGTAGGCTAACCCTAGTGGGATCCCACCACGCCCCTCGCTCCGCCTCCCCTACATATAAAAAATTAACTTTTAAATATTTATTAAATAAATATATTGTATATAGATATATACAATCTGTTGAAAACTTAAACATGCGTTCAAATTACTAAATTACCTTGGTCTCCTAGGCTAACATTTATATAGGAGGTCAAGGCAATACAAAATACAACTCTAATGAGTTTATGTTATTTTTATATTTATAAATTTAAATTTATAATTTAAATTGCGTTATAATTTGGGTAAAAAAATGTTGTTTAGACCAAAAAATAGTTTTTAGACCCAATGGATCGTGTGGCTTGAGAGGGGGGCGGGGTGAGGGGAAGGGTCCACCCCACCAGGCACCATGCATGTATCACCCCTAATCTATGCTTTAAACTTGCATTACTTCCTCTAACAAGTGTTATCACAATCTTCTCAATTTTTTTGTCAAATTCTAGCAACAATTACTCATCATATAATTCAATTCCAAATTAACATATAGTGAAATTAAAAAAAAAAAAAAAAAAAAAAAGTCTCACCATAATACTTATCTCATATTATCATTATTCTCATTCACATAATCAATTATACTTGACTTTCAATTCATACCCAAGAGAAAAGCATTACGGTAACAAATATATCCTATAAAAATAAATATAAAAGCTGACATAATTTCATATGATACGTTAGAACTACTTTACAATAAAAGTAATTTTATAATCTAATGTACCACATCGCTTTGTAGAATCTTTTTATAGGTACAAAGTATTTTCATTTTCCAAAAAACCACAAATCAAGAAAGTTAGACAATTTAATTGTATTGTTATTTGTCGTTTGTCCTCAAAGTTGTTTTAGTTCTTACACAATGTTTTGGAAATGGATGCGACCTCGAATGTTACATTTAATTGCAGTCCACAAATTGGATAGGAAAACCATGACATTACCACTCTCTATTGATTATGTTCTCCGGGCCATAGTGAGGGGACCGGACTACTCTTTCTATCTTGGTCTCACACCACAACTGCCGTAAAAGCACAAGGTACTTGAGAGCGTGAATGGCCATAAACTGCAGTAAAAATACACCTTCAACCAAGGGAAACAGTAACATTGCCGTACAGCTCTTACACTATGGCTTTCCATTTTGTCCAAAGTCCTATTTTGCCGAATGATGGATGGAATAGAGCCACTCAATGCATTGTTCGCAATTAGCCTGCCATGGGGAACAAATTACGGAACAATGTCATTTATTTTATGAACACTTCGAATTCATTGACTGAAATTAACTAGTAACTGGAAAATCTAATGGTCGAGATAAGTGGAAACGTAAAGTTCCGTAAATACGAAGGATGCACAAACGTAAAAAGAATTTTGGTATTCTGCTCAACTCAGGCATTTCTCCTTGCAAGTTGCAGTTCCTAAGGCTCCTAGCAAAGCAAATCAAGACATAAATCATGATTTCCCAACATGGACAGGTGAATGTGCATACTTCTTTGATTTCCAACTTGCATATAAAGCAACTAAGAACAAAAAAGTTTTGTGACAGTCGATGAAAATAATGTAACCAAGACTGACTGGTTCAGTGTAACCATGAGTAATGTTTCAAAAGATACAATGCTTCCTGCCACCTTAGTTGGCTTAAGCGCTTAAGCAACCCAACATCTTTGTTCAGTAACATTCCCTTTTAAATTCCTTTTCTGTCGATGTTTGACTAATTTACTTTTCACTACTTGTATTAAAGTATTTATACTTTTACAGTACTTCCCACTTTGTTTTACTATTTTACTTTAGGGAAAAAGAGCTTCTTCTATGATTTGGCAAAAAACATAAATAAAAAGCTTTAGCCTCACACCTCAAGGCATGACATCTTCAACCTCCGATACAGATTCAGATTCAGATTCAGAACAAGCTGCCAACATCGTTCCAACAATGTCAGACAATCCAGCTACCAATCCTCATCATCCTACCAGTCCTTATTTCATCCAACCAGGAGAAGGAGTTTCATCTCCTCTTGTTCCTGATCTCCTTAGCACTGAAAATTATGTCACCTGGGCTAGAACCATGCGGCGAGCACTAAACATAAAAAATAAACTAGGCTTCATCGACAGTACGATTCTTAAACCTTCGAATAAATCCGATCCTCTTCATGCCCCTTCGGAACGATGTAACGATATGATCATCGCCTGGATCCAGCACTCCGTTGGTTCTAAACATCGATCAAGCATTGCTCATGCAGACACAGCTACACATGTATGGAATAATCTCCTAGAGAGGTTCTCCATCCAAAATGCTCCACGCATATTTCAACTATCCAAATCTATCTCCTCTCTTACAAAGGAGGATGATTCTGTCAATCAATATTACAACAAACTCAAATGTTTTTGGGATGAGTTGGAAACAATGTTTTGAATACCGTTTCGGTCGAAGCATTGAAACGAGATATTTCGGTACCGGTATCATTTCGAATACCGTTTCGGAATAGTCGATATATGAATAAATTATATATATATTTATAAATTATATTCTAAAATAATAGTATATCTATGAATAAATTATATATATGTATATAAATTATAAATAGTCTAGTTTGAATTGAGGGGATCCAAAAATGAGCCTGCAATTTGAAGAAATGAAAATAAATAAATAAATAATGTAAAGGTCGAAATTCGATATATCGGCCGATACAGGCCGATATATAAGCCGATATATCGGCCGAAACAGGCCGAAACAGACCGGTACAAACCGATACGACTGAAATTTTGGCTGGTACGAAACACCATACTTGTCTGTACCGGCTACCCGGCCGGTACGGCATATTTCGGCCGTACCGGCCAGTACAAAACGAAATTTAAAACTTTGGTTGGAAATCTATCAACCTATGCCAATCTGTACATGTGGTTCCATGAAGACATTACTGGAATACACGCACATGAACAAAGTCATGCAGTTTCTCATGGGTCTCAATGACTCATTTGATTCAATCCGAGCTCAAATACTGCTCCACAACACATTCCCTGCATTCAATCGAGTCCTCTCAATTGTTCAACAAGAAGAACGACGCCGACAGCTTCACTCTCCTTCCACACCACTTGCAATGGCTACTAGAGGACCAGATCAGCGCACTATGTCATCATCTCGCAAGGATTGACTGTTTTGTTCCCATTGTAACATTTCTGGACATTCTCTGGAACGATGTTTCAAGGCCAACCCAAACCTCACTGTGTGCTCTCACTATCGCATACTGGGGCATACCAAAGACAAATGTTACCGTCTTAATGGCTTCCCACCTGGCCATAAGAATAACTCTAAATATAAATCCTATGCTAATCAATCTACTCTTGAACAGGAACATGTCAACAATATAGTCACCTGCTTGCTCTGCTTCACCCTACTCAACAGCCTTCTCATGATCCTGAAGCCAATATTGCCAGCGTCTCCAATTCCCCTGTGTCTGGTAATTCATACTGCAATTTCACAAACTCATAGCACACTCTCGCAGCCACCAACACCTCTTGGATTATTGACACTGGAGCTACAAATCACATGATCTGTAGCCCCACTCTTTTCTCTCATAATATAACTCCTATTTCTCACATTGTCAAACTTTCAAATGGATCCACAACTCAAGCTACTCATATTGGTGATGTGCGGCTTAATGATTCTTTGCTTCTCAAAAGTGTTTTATGTATACCTGCTTTTTCCTTTAATCTAATTTCGGCTAAATCATTAGCAACTCATTCTCATTGTTGCCTAATTTTTTTTTTTCGAATCTATGTTACATCCAGGACCTTTCATCGTGGACGACGATTGGGCTGGGGAAGGTGCTTAATGGCTTATACCACCTCCAAATTTCAAGACCTCATCCAACAGCTCTATCTTCTTCTTTTTCTGCTTTTCATTGTGATAGTTCTGTGAACATTTCTAATGCTTCCAAGTTTGATGAATTCACATTGTGGCATTATCATTTTGGGCATAGTTCCATGACAAAACACATTTTAAAGGATATTCTCAAATTTAGTTCTAAAGATATAGCAGTCTCTCAAAATCCTTGTGATATATGTCCCATTGCAAAACAGCATCGCTTGCCATTTCCACCATCTGAAATCATGGTGAAATCACGGCTAGCCAACCATTTGAATTAATATCAGTTGATATATGGGGGCCAACTCAGACTCAAGCTTACAATGGTGCTAAATATTTTCTCACCATAGTTGATCAATTCACTAGATGTACATGGCTTTATTTGCTCTCATCTAAATCAGAAGCTCAAAAATCACTCCAAAATTTTTTCTCCCTCGTCGCAACTCAATTTGACGCCAAAATAAAGACTATTCGATCTGATAATGGAGCTGAATTCAACATGCCATCCTTTTACCAATCCATGGGCACCTTACATTAACTCACCTGCGTAGCTACACCCCAGCAAAATGCATTAGCTGAGCGCAAACACCAACATATACTCAATGTTGCCAGAGCTTTAAAATTCCAGTCCGGATTATCATTAAACTATTGGACAGATTTCATCACCACTGCCATTTACATCATCAACAGAACACCTACCCCCATTCTTCACTACAAAACTCATTTTGAGCTTCTCTATCACAAAAAGCCATCCTACTCACATTTCAAAGTCTTCGGCTGCCTGTGTTATGCCTCAACACTTTCCTCTTCTCGCACCAAATTCGCCCCACGAGCTAAGAAATGCCTCTTCCTTGGATACCCTTATGGAATCAAAGGCTACAAAGTGCAAGACCTTCAAACCAACCAGATCTTCATGTCACGAGATGTGATGTTTCATGAGACCATTTTTCCTTTAAAACAATCAATCAATGTACCTACACCAAACCTTCCCATGCACACGAATACCAATATTCCCATGCACACGTCCATACAGCCTTACATCGATCCTCCCCTTCACATTTCAGACCCCTCTCCATCTTCCAGTTGCCCCACTTCTCATACATCTCAATCCGACATAAACACCAATACAGATCCTTCTCTTCCAAGGAGATCCACTCGAACACACAAAGCTCCAGCTTACCTCACAGATTTTCATTGTAATCAAGCCATTGCACCTACCTCAGTTTCATCGGCATCCAAGCGGGAAGGCAATGGAATTTCTCATTCATCAGATTCAAAGGTACTCTTTTCTCTCTCATATGTTATTTCATACCATTCACTCTCACCATATTTTAAAGCTTTCACCACCACCATATCTACACTCACTGAACCCACCTCATACACTCAAGCCATTAAGCAACGTATATGGCGTGAAGCAATGCAGCAGGAGCTCACTGCACTAGAACTTAATGAGACCTGGTCCATCATTGATCTTCCTCCCCACAAGAAGCCGATAGCATGCAAATAGGTTTATAAATATAAATTCAATGCAGATGGCTCAGTTGAACGTGCGAAAGCTCGTCTAGTTGCGAAGGGGTTCACTCAATGTGAAGGAATAGATTTCCATGATACTTTCTCTCCCATTGCCAAACTGGTTTCTATTCGAAGCCTCCTTGCTGTGGCAGCCATCAAAGGCTGGGATCTACAGCAACTAAATGTCAACAACGCTTTCCTCTATGGAGAGCTCGATGAAGAACTATACATGAAGCCTCCCCCTGGTCATTCCGCTGCTATAAATAACAAAGTCTGTCGCCTCCACAAAAGCCTTTATGGCTTGCGTCAGGCTTCTCGGCAATGGAACAATAAGCTGTCCTCCTCTTTGGCTGAATTTGGCTTTACACAGTCCAAAGCCGATTATAGCTTATTCACAAAGCACACAGCAGTCTCTTTCGTTGCACTCCTCATATATGTTGACGACATCATTCTTCTCAGTTCCAACACTGCTTCCAGTGATGCTGTCAAGACTTTTTTGGCAAGTAAATTCAAAATCAAAACTCTCGGACCCCTTCAATACTTCCTTGGCATGGAAGTAGCTCGAACCACTGCTGGTATCCAAATATGTCAGCGTAAGTACGCCCTCGACATCTTAGCTGAAACTGGATTACTTGCTGCAAAACCTTCTTCCTTACCTATGGAACCCAATCTCAAGCTCACAAAGGATGATGGATGGTGCTATGTTTCATGACTCAGCCTTGTATCAAAGATTAATTGGGAAGCTCATCTATCTCACCAATACGAAACCTGACCTCAACTATAGTGTGAATTTACTCAGTCAATTCGTGGCAACACCACGAGTCCCTCACTATAATGCAATTTTGAAGGTCCTTAGATACATCAAGGCCACACCTGGCCAAGGACTATATTTTTCTGCCCTCCAAATTGGAACTCACTGCCTACTCTGATGCAAACTGGGGAAATTGCCCAGATACCCGTCGCTCAACGACGGGTTTTTGCGTATTTCTTGGTCGTTCCCTACTTTCCTGGAAATCGAAGAAACATAATACTATCTCCAGATCCTCCGCTGAATCCAAGTATAGAGCAATGGCAGCAGTCTCTTGTAAACTCACATGGCTTCGTTACTTTTCGCATGATCTATGTGTTTCCATTCCAGAACCTGCTACCTTGTATTGCAACAACCTAGCAGCATTACACATTGCTGCGAATCCAGTGTTCCATGAACGCACGAAGCACATCGAACTTGACTGTCATCTTGTTAAAGATAAGATATCCGCTGGTCAAATATCTACTGCACATGTTCCATCTGCCCATCAGCAAGCAGACTTGTTCACTAAGCCAATTCATTCTCCAACGTTTAACAAGTTGTTATTCAAGATGGGAGTAATCAACATCTACTCTCCATCTTGCGAGGGGGTATTAAGCTCACAGCAGTCTCCCATGCACACGGATCTACCAAATAAAATAACAGAGCAGTAACATTACGTGTTGTAAATTCTGTTAGGATTTGTTAGCATGATTTATCATTTCTTTTATTCATTCTTTCATTTACGTAATCTATATATAGACGCACACGTCTTGCATGTAAACAACTTTGGAATATATTTCGTTATATTACAATTACCCATCTGGTTTATCTCCTTCTCTGAGCTACTGTCAATATTGAAAACCCTATCAGAATGATGGAAACATCTATGGTATATAATGTGCAGTTGAGAATTAACCCCAGGAGGACTCGGGCAATAAATAAGTGGGGTTGAAATCGAGTACATTACGAACTGCGGTGGTATCCTTCTGACCGGCTCGCCATTATATATGCTCAAGCATTTGCTGCTGATGCAGATTGTTGCCATGTCTTTCACTCACCAACGAGTTGATTAGTAAACGCCGGGGAGAAACTTTGCAAGCTGAAATGGGAGAGTTTAAAAGAGTTGGGTAATTTACCTTCTGACAGGTGAGAGTAGCATTAAATGCTTGATCATCGGCGGAAGAAGGCTTCCATTAAAATCTAAACAGAAACAGTGCGATGATAATAACGGTTGGAGAGAGGAAACTGTAACAAAGACTCCAAAGTTCAATAATTGGTTTTGTAAATCTCTATGCATTATCTCTCTTGACGTCTTCAAATCGACAGAGTTCAAAAAAGTCAGCTAACCGACAACATCTTGGGCCAACTACACTACCCGACTTTTAAAAAAACCAAAACAAAACAAAAACGTAAGGATATTTACGAGCTTTGTGCGTTAAAAAAAAAAAAAAAAAACTTTTTCAGTATTCTATTTCAAAATAGATTTTTTTATATATAGATTCTAGATTTATTTATTTATTTTTAAGGAAGATATACAAGGCTTACATATTTTAAAATTATCCAAATAAATAAATAATAATAATATATTTTTTAATTTACTAGTAAGACTTCCAAATCATGATATTGTTATGTCTAAAAAAAACTTATAAACAGATTTATTGGAAGAAAGAAAGAAAAAAAAAAAAAAAAAAAAAGATTGGGTTAGCACGATCGGGTGTACCATTGTTATTTAGGCCTAACTGTAGGAAAGCCCAACGAATTGGGTTTAGGATGCTAGGCCTCATTTAACTAAGTTTACATTTTTTGAAAAGTCCAATAGGCTTAAATTGTGGTGATTAATGAGTAATGGCCCAAACCAAGAAAATTGAGAGAGAGAGAGAGGGAGAGAAACATATTAGGTGATAATACTGAAGGAATTAACAGGATAAAAATAACTTTAGTATGGAAACATGCTTTATTTATTTATTATCATTAGTTTATTGTGGGCATTATACACCCACTTCTTCTAGGGGCAGTCGGCCTTTGTAAACAGTGTGCAGTTGGCTCAACGTGACAATGTTACGTCAATTAAAAAAAAAAATGAAAAAAGAAAAGAAAAACCAGAATAAGAAATGCGGAAAATGCTACTGTTGATTTTTTCTTCAAATTTCTTTTTCTTCCGAGACATTCTGAGCTCTCTGGGTTGGAGTAGAAAAAAGTTTCACATTGTGCTTGCTTTGATTGTTGAAAGAAAGTGGAAAAAAAATTGGGAAAAACATTGAGCAGTCACGTGGGGTAAGCGTCATCTGCGTTTGGTCTTCGGCGTCGTCGTTTGTAAACATACCGGTAAGGAAAGTAAAATGAAATCTTTTTCACACGAGCACTAAAAGAGAATTAATTGCATCAGAAGATCATAACTCTCCAGGATCATATATAGCAGGCCTATGTATGAGAAGATCAGCTCCCAGGATATTAGCAACCTCACAACCAGTTTTTTCCCAAATGCTTTCTTTCTACCTGGGCTTGATGATTGGCATGACTTCACTAACAAGGTTGCTTCCAGATACATCTAATGACACATAAGGATACTTCACTGTAGAGGATGATGATGATGATGGTGGTAGAGTCACAACTTTTTCCACATCTGTGAACATGTGATCCGCTGTTATGGCGTCAGCCTCCGGCATCATACTGCATATGCTTTCAAGTTCTCGAACCACCTCTGCCATTGAAGGTCGTGCATCTGTCTCTTCTTGGCAACACTTGAGGGCCAAGGTAAAAAATTTCACTACACTTTCAGAAGGATAAGGCCCCATCTGCCCATCAATGATCGAAAAGATCATACCAGATTGATTTGCAATATTAACCTGAAAAGGATGAAAACTATTTCCTTAAAAAATATACATATAACAGACTATTATCATACACTGCAGCCAGGGCATCTAAAATGTTATGTTCTATAATAAAATACTGACCATATGCAACATATTTGAATCTAGTATGCAAGATATTAAGAAGTATTGTGTTTGATAGAGGTCTCGCTCAAGGCTGAAGGTAACTACTGTTTAAGAAATTTCATGTCTGCTGACTTACTGAAGCTGAAACTAAAACTTGAAAAGGAGGATATCCCTCTCAAGTAATTATAACTATATAAAATGACATGGAGAGAGACAGAGACAAAGTAAAAGCTACTTCATTATTTTTTATGCTGTAGGAATAACATAAATTACAGAACAACAATTTTACCTCTCTAACAATGTTTTTGCCATGTGAGATTGGCTGCAACCCAGTCAGGAGTTCTAGAAACACAACACCAAGACTATAAACATCACTTTTGTCCGTCAGCTTATGAGTTATGAAGTACTCTGGATCTAGGTAGCCCTGCAAAGTTATAACAAAGAATGAGAAGATAAAGAAATAGACACCTATTACTTTCATCTCTTACGGCAGACCATTAAGCCTTTCATCTAGTTTAGGCTCCACTTCTTTCATTTTCATTTTAAAACAGAGATATGGAATCAAATTGTTGTATAAAACTATAACTTCGACTTATGCAAAAGATCAAATTCGTTTTGCTGAATATCATCTATACAAGTCTTACCGGTGTTCCCATCACAACTGTGGATACATAAGTAGGAACGGTCCCTTCAATATCTGCAACTGGGGCAAGTCGCGAGAGTCCAAAATCAGCAACTTTTGCTGTGTACTTAAGAGTCCAATAATATATTGCTAGCCTTGATATCTCGGTGAAATATAGGAGGATTAGCATCTTTATGCAGGTAGAGGATGCCCTTAGCTGATCCCAGGGCAATTCTCAATCTCATAGCAAAATTCAGAGGACCTTTAGCCTTGGCTGTGTTGTTTTACACACATAAACAATCAATTAGCCCATTTGTATGGAACAAAGACTGAGAAAAGAAAAGGTTGATCTGTTTAGCTCTTAAAGAAAAAGACAAAAAAGAGAGAGGTGGAGGGGAAGTGTGCTGCTACAAATCCTGTATTGTAGTTTTCACTTGCACAATGAAGAGCACTCAATGGTGAAAATCAAGAAAAGTAAAACTTAAGGATTATAAGGCGTACCAGAAAGGTTATCCCGTAGAGTACCATTTGACATAAACTCATAGACCAACATCTGCATACACAACAATACTCAGACGAAGCCTTTCCCAAAGGCTAAAAATAAAATAAAATCAATGCAACTTCAGCAACAGAGCAAGAAAAACTAGTCCTTTTGTCATGAAAGTCAAAAGAATTTTATGGGAGAAAAGTACAGCATATAAAAAGAGAGGGAAGGACTCTATTCTCCAGAGTGTATTGTGGAGATATCCAACTTTTTCTACACTTTTTTAAAACAAATAGGCCTTATTTCATGAACAATTTTAATATGATTCTATATTATCAACGAAAACACCTGTCATGTAATGTCCCTAGATCGAGTTAATTTCTTCTGTTGTTTGCTATCATTCAAAACAAATATGTATGTGGTTTGCGTCTTTCGTTTTTTACTTGTAACGCTTTCATAATTTAAAGTTTTTCTCCATTAACTTCCTAAATTGGATCCAGAAATTTATTTCTAGGGGGTTGAATTATTATTAAGATATTTAAAATATATTTTTATATTTTTGTAATGTATATGGTAATATATTTAATACAATAATATTATAAACATATTTTGGCTCATAAAAAAATTATCAATATATCTATCAATTAAACATGTATGAGGTACATTTATAGTAATTAAAATAGAAAAAAGTTTTCCTTCTTTAATTAAACCAAAAAAAAAAAAAAACTTAATAAGCTATCATTAACCAGAAGGAAAAATGTTGAAAGGAAGGTAGAAAAAAGTCATGCACAAAAAAGTATAAAAAATAAGAAAAAGTTTGGAAGGAGACCCAAATAAGAATAGAAAAAGATTACTATGAGTTTTTGTAATATATAACTTTTGGCTTTTAAAATTTTTAGAGCCAAAATCTGAAGTTTTTAAGAAAAGATCAAAGTTTACAAGATTTGGGGCTATATTGTGAATTCTAATAGAAAAATGATAAACTGGCAACTCTTTTACAACTTTATAACTATCTAACATCTCTATTTCAAATAGAAGGTAGTTATGTAAAATTGATATTATTTTGTCGTATAATTGCATTGGTTAATTGTAAAATGTGTTGTAAAGGAGTTGTAGGTGTACCATTATCATTCTAATAAAAACTAAATTCTACATATCTTTAAGTTTCCTAAAAGATAATGAGATTTTTATATTTTTGGATGTTTAGGGTTGTTTGAAAATTTGAAAATAATTTTTATAAACTTTGCAAAGAAATTTTTAAAAAAAAAAAAAAGATGTTATTCGGTCAGCCCCCCAGACCTACCATTGGTTGGAAAGAATTATCTCCTCATTGATTCAGCAACAAGACAAATAAACACTCAACGTAAGAGAGATAAGTAGGCAAATACATGGAGGGTGATTTTTTTCCCTCTGCAGGGCTTCTTTTGTTTTCGTGTGGGGGCGTTGCCACGCCTCATGGTCTGGTCGTGCAGCCCTCTAGTGGCTGCCGGAGTGGTGGGTGCGACAGGGGGTCCGAGAGAGGTTTTAAGAGAAGGTTCTAGCAGTGATGGGGGCAGAAAGGGAGTGGGTCCTTCAGGGGGTGTGAATGCACGTTTGCTAAAGCCCTCCAACGGCCCCTTTCAACTGCAAAATTCAAATTCTCTTTGAGAAAACCGGAATTGATTAATGGGGCCTTGGGCTTTGTTTTCTGAGATGTGGAAATGGATAGGGCAGCAGAAGAATTGAAGTTTGCATTGGTATTAAAGTTTGTGTCGAAAAGGCCTTCCATTGACGTGCTGTGGCTACAGATTATCAAAACTTAGGGATTTTCAGAAGTACCTATGATTAGCTTTATGGATGAGGTTCATGTTCTATTATATTTGGCAAATGAGAAGGATTATATGCATGCTTGGGCAAGGGAAGGGAGGATGATTGTCGGCTACCAATTTCGTTTGTTTAATTGGTTGGTGGAGTTTGATGTAAACAAGGAGCCCTCCATTGCGCCACAGTGGATATTTTTGCCGGGGCTGCCTCTGCATTTATATCGCATGGATTGTCTACAGATTTTGGCTTCTCGGTTTGGCGATTCCTTAGTTCCAATAATGCGACATTATACCACACTCGGGCCACAGGGGCGAGAATTTGTGTGGAAGTGGACCTCCAAGATGAACTCGTAGATGGTTTTCCATTGTTATTGGCCAAAAATAGATCTGGCAGCAAGTAACGTATGAGAAGAGGGGTTTCTATTGTATGAAATGCTTTCGACAGGGGCATACGGCGGTAGTTTGTCGTTCCGGGGTAAAAGCTGGGGCAAAAATCAACAGAAAAGAAGGGATGCGAGGACTAGGAAAGGATCATGAGGATCAAGTGTGGAAGGAAGTGGGGCGGAGGTGGATGTGGTAGGCCCTTATTGCGCTAAGCAACAAAGTATGAAGGAAGGGATGAAATCTGATGTGATGAGAAAGGAGGGGAGGTGAATGAGGTGGGTATAATAAATGAGGTGCAGCAGCAGAGTATTGTGGAGGAAGGGATAATAAATGAGGAAAGGATGATATCTGAGGTGGTGCGGAATGAGGAGGGGTAGAGGGCAAAGAAGGTCACGCTGGTAGAGGAAGGGGAGATAGTGCAGACTAATTGTGTGATGGTAGGGGAGGGCCCTAGCAAGAAAGTGATGGAAAATTTGCAGTTGCCACCAATGGAATATAGTATACGCACTGGCATCCTAGCCAGTCCAATTGATCCCATTAAAGGGAATAATGCGACTGAACCATTTGAGGTCCAAAAGAAGAGCTTGAAATAGAACACTGATGCAATGGTATCCAAAAGTGATGAAGAGGAATGTGAGGAAGTGTGGTGTGATTCTGATCCCAGAATTGCACGTGAGGAATCCTTGTTGAACGTAACAGAGCATGGAACAGACTTTTCAAGCCAGTCGAATGAGGGTCAACAAAGTCCTAGTCAGGGGAGAGTGGCGATGGGGTATTCATCTGAGCGGGAGGGCAGTGAAGTCTCCTTGTTAAGGGGAAAAGAAAAATGTATGAGTCGGATACGGAACACCGGTTGGAATCTAAGAAGGTGATAGAAGAAAAGACATTACGGAAGTTTCAGAGGGTGCACACACGTTCTCATAAATCGGATTTATGATTGACACAATTTTTTTCAAGAATCTTAGAGGGTTGGGCAGGTCAAGAAGTAGACTGAAAAATTTAATGAATAAGTTTCAAGTGGATTTGTGTGCTATATCAGAGCCGTTCATTGCTGAGGAGCATATGGCACTTTTGGGCAATTTCTTGGGATACTCTCATTCCCTTTTGAATGAGTGTTAGGGGGGCAAACTATGGGTTGTTTTGGAAGGATTCAAATGCCTTTGAGGTGATTTAGATTACGGCACAGATGGTATTGGGTTGGTTTAGCAAGGATGGACAAAGGCTACTGATGACTTTCGTGCAAAGTGCTCTTATGTGGAGAGAAGAGAGCTTTGGAGGAGTCTGGAAGAGAGCCAAGGTTCGAGTGGTCCTAGTTGATTTTAATACAATTCGTATGGATGCGGAAAGGATTGGTGGAAATCCAAGGCCTTTAGTATCCATGTCAGATTTTAATGATTGCATACATCAGTATGGGCTAGTTGATTTAGCAAGCACAGGACACCAAATGCTGTGGTGTAATGGCCACGAAGGGGCGTCGCGCAGCTGGGTGAAGCTTGATAAAGTTCTTGTTAATACGGCATTTTCATATTTATTTGGTGCGGCTCATTTCTGATATCTGTGTTGGAAATTTTCTGATCATCGGCCGATGGTGGTTGTTTTGCATAGACCTTTCTCTTTGTATGGTCCGCCCCCATTTCGTTTCTAGAACATGTGGTGTTCACATTAGAATTTTCTATCATGTGTTAAAGAGGCTTGGTGCAAGAATGACTTAGCCTTGGGGTTATGGAAACTTGTTGTCCGGCTGAAGCAAACAAAGATTGCCCTCCGTGCGTGGAACTGAAGCGTTTTTGGGAGAGTGGGCGCTAATCTTCAAGCTCTTGAGAAGCGGCTAAATACTCTGGAAAGCCAAATGCAATCAAGCTATTCAGAGGAAGTGGAAGATGATTTTTTGGCTACTAAGTTAGAGATACAGGTGTGGGAAAATAGAGAAGCCACTAGATTGGGACAAATTGCAAAAAAAAAAAAAAAAAAGGTTAACTGAAGGGGATCAGAATACTAAATTCTTCCATTTGGTAATTAATCAGAGGTGTAAGAAGGGTCGCCTAAATAGAATGGCTATGACTGATGGCAGGATTTTGGAGGGGGCGGAGGTCGTGCACAATGAGGCAGCTATTTTTTTCCAGCATTTCCTTGAGACATCCATTATAGAGCCCTGCGACCTCTCGGCTCTTATTAATAGGCAAATTTCTGAGGCTAATAATAATATATTGTGCACGGTGCCAATGGAAAAGGAAGTAAAAAGAGCAGAGTTCTCTATTCTGAAGGAGAGTAGTCCGAGACCCGATAGCTTTGGGTTAGAATTTTATATGTCTTGTTGGGATATTGTAAAGGAAGATCTCTTGGAAGTGGCAAAAGATTTTTTCCAAGGCACTCCTTTCTCCATGTTCTAATTCCGAAGGTGGATAATCCTTCAAGCTTTGAGAAATTTCGCCCTATTAGTCTATGTTCAATGGCTTACAAAATTTTCTCGAAGATTATTGTTTTTAGACTCACTGATATTGTTGACAAGTTGGTCTCATACGAGCAAGGTGCTTTTAGTTTTTGGTGTAGTATTTTCGAAAATATTACGATAGCACAGGAAATGGTCCACTCTTTACATAAGAAAAGGACGGGAGGTAATGTGATGGTTAAATTGGATATGGCCAAAGCTTATAACAAAGTTAATTGGAGTTTCCTTTTGGAGGAGCTCAAGTCGTTTGGGTTCTCTGCGATTTTTTGCAAGCTCATAGAAAATTGTGTGGAGGCCCCGTGGTTCTCGGTGATGATGAATGGAACTACTAAGGGTTTTTTCAATCAACCCGGGGTTTGCACCAAGGGGACCCCATTTCCCCTATGCTATTTATCATCATGGAGGAGGTTTTGACAATGCTACTTCGTCGGAATTTTGAGGAAGGTCACATTGGAAAATTTTATCTTCCAATTGGGGCGCCAATAGTGTCCCACTTACTCTATGCGGATGACATACTTATCTTTACCAATGGCGGAAAGAGGTCGATAAAAAATTTGGTGAATATTCTTGAGTTGTATGAGAAGTGGTCGGGTCAGAAAATTAGTACGGCTAAGTCCGCAATTTTTTTGTCTAAACATATTAGTCTAGCTCTCAAAAGGGGTTTATTGAGAAGTACCGGTTTCACAGAAGGCAAGTTCCCTGTGACGTATTTGGGAGCGTCGTTGGTTTCAGGCAAGCTAACTTCCCGAATTATGGAGCCTCTAGTGGATAAGATTCAAGCGAAAATAGCCGAATGGAAATTTAAATTGCTCTCGCAAGGTGGAAGACTGATTTTGCTTAGGCATGTTCTGTCTAGCACTCCTATACACTTGATGTTCGTTATTAATGTTCCATTGGTTATCTCCCACATTAATTCTCTCTCGTCTAATTTTTGGTGGGGCAAGGTGGAAGGTAAAAGGAAAGTCCATTGGCTCTCTTGGGGAAAGGTTTGCAAACCAATCTCGGAAGGGGGTTTGGGTGTGCATGATCTTAAGGAGGTTCAGAAATCTCTCCATATGAAACTTGCTTTCGGATTGATTACTTCTAACAATTTATGGGCAGATTTTTTTCAGGGTCAAATTTTGAAGGAATGACCATGTTCTTGCCCAGACAGGACAACCCACTGATTCACGATTTTGGAGATCAATGGTGGCTATCGTTGCCGAAATCATGGAGAATGTGAAAGTCTTGGTGCGTGTTGGAAACTCTTCTTTTTGGTTTGACAGATGTCTTTCTTCTGGTCCACTTTTTGTGTGCACAGAGATGATCACCAATAAGAAACTATGTATTCGAGATTGCTGGTATCAAAACAATTGGAACTCTGATTTTTAACTGGAGGCAGTGAAAGCTGATAGAACGATGGAAATTATACAAAATGTTCCGGCTGGAAAAAGAGGAGAGGACATCTGCATTTGGAAGCCAGCATCTGATGGTAATTTCTTTACAAAAACAGCATGGGAGGCAGTGAGAAAACGTGGAGAAGCTCTAGTGTGGAACGACTGGCTATGGCATCCTCTGCTTCCCAAAAAAATTTCCATTTGTGTATGGAAAGTCTGGTTCAAATGTATGCCCGTTGATGAGAGAGTTCAGGCCAGAGGAATTTCGATGGCTTCGGCATGTGATTGCTGTGAACAGAGGTGCCAAGAAGATTGTGATCACATTCTCTCTTCAGGTGAGGTTGCTGCAGAAGTTTGGCGTCAGGCTAGTGTGTTGTTGGGGGCTCCATTTAGCAAGTTCATCCCCTGGAAAAACAAAGTATCAAGCTGCTTTTCTTATGCAAAAAGATCATCTATCAAAGGGGTTTTAATTGGGGTGATGCCGCGTGTCATTACATGGTGCTTCTGGAAGAGAAGATGCAGAGCAAGAATGGAGGGTGTGCAACAAAATGCGGATCAGGTTTGGAGACAAATAATGCACTGGGTTAGTGCTATTGCGATGTATTCCAATGCCTTACGGAAACTCAAAATGCCAGACATGGAGATAGTGCGGGAACTCCAGCTCCCGCATCGTCTCCCTTGTGCAAGGACAGGCATGTATGTGGCGTGGAAAAAGCCTCCTTCCGAATGGGTAAAACTGAACTATGATGGTAGTTGTAGGGGAAATCCAGGTAATTCAGGAGAGGGAGGGATTATTCAAGATTGCCGGGGCATAGTGATTGCGGCTTTTTCTAGTCATTTCGAACATGGCACGAATAATAGTGCGGAACTAAAAGCAATCTTGGAAGGAATTCTTTTGTGTAAATGGCTTCGTTATTTGAATGTAATAATTGAGAGTGATTCACGCATTGTAGTAGATTGGCTTCAGAAAGGTACATGCATTTTATGGTACCTTTGGGACTTTTGGGAGGATTTAGTGGCGGCTCTAGAAGAGGTGAATTTCATGGTGCTTCATCAATATAGGGAAGGAAATAGTGCAGCTGATTTTCTTGCTAGAGAGGGTGAAATGGGCAAGAATGTGATTTACGAAGAGCGGTCTTCACTACCTCATCTTCTTAAGGGGATTATTTGTTTGGATAGGTGGGGTCTCCCCTCCTTTCGTACATAGGTGCACTGAGTTTATTTTGTTTTGAGTTTTGGCTTCCCTTAGAGTGCTTTGTTTGTCCTAACAGCTGGTTGAGACGTGCTGTGATAGGCAAGTTTTGATCGGTTTTTGCTTATTTTGTGCGGTAGTAGTTGGTTGCCTTGCCTATAGGTTTGTTTTGTTACTACAATATTCCTCAATCATAAGTGAGGGGTTTTTTCAATAAACTTGGGTCAGGACCACGTCTAGAGTGGTTACTAACTATTTAAAAAAAAAAAATAGAAAAAAAAAAAGATAAATAAGTACTCTAATTTATTGATTTTCTTTCGATATGATTGTTTGCAGTTGAGATAAGAAAAGGCACCTGTTCCAATTCTTCGTCACAATATCCAACTAAAGACACAAGGTTTCGATGATGTAACCTTGACAACAATTCTATCTCTGTCAAGAACTCCTTCTCACCCTGCAAGGATCCCTCTTGCGCACGTTTTATGGCCACTACTGAACCATCAACCAGAATTCCTTTATAAACTTTTCCATAACCTCCTTGGCCAACCAGAGTGGAGTCGTTAAAATTGTTTGTAGCCGTAGCCAATTCTCCATAAGTGAAAGACTTCACACCATCAATTTTCATGAAGGCCTTAGATGCTGCATATTAAATAAAGGTCAACCATTGGAAAATGAAAGCACGGTGATAGGCACTGCATATAAAGATGCGTTGCCCATTGTTTAAAAATGTTTAAAAATGATGGATACAGTTATGAATCTAACTTTCCATTCATATTTCCAAGATTCAGATAGTTTGAGTATAAGTGCAAATACCGATGTGATAACAATGTACACAAGAAAACTTAACGAGCATTTTACAGTTCCTTAAAACAAGTGAATGTAATCCAATAACCAATTCTTAGGCAAAGTAAAAACCTCATTGATATGACTACATACTATCCTGAGATATTTCCTGCTAGAGCAGAACAGGATGCTGAGTTTGAAGCTCAAAAACATTGACTCTTTAAAACCCTTTTCACGATTTGACAAGATTCAATGAACAAATGATGACTGGAAAACCAAACAAATCCTCATCCCAAATCAACAAGGATGGGTCATACAATTTCACTCATCAACTTTTGCTAATGAAAGAAATAATTGGTTAAGCTCTTAATTACTGTATGAATTAACATCAAGCATTAAGACAGCTTTTGTTACATATCAATAACTAACAAGTAAAACAGTAAAATAAATAGTGCTGTCAATAAACTTGTGAGGGCCACAAGTTTATTGACACGGTTTTCCTCTGCCACAAGTGAGGACAATCAATAAACTTGGGGTGCCGTCCTCTTCTTAAAAAAAAAAAAAATAGTGCTGTCATGGGGTTGAGCAGCCTCGAGCCCATTTGTAAGGCTAAAAATATTTTCAGCTCTGCACGGAGCTTGTCAGGGATTTTAGAATGCTTTAAAATTTAGGCTGAAGTCAGGCCGCTCTCAAGTTAGCAGAATTAATTTATCCTTAGACCAAATAGGTTTATCGTATATGTATGAATTAGCGGAAATGTTATACAAACACACACATGTTGCATCTTATAAGTCAACAACTTTGTCACCAAAATTGTTAAAATGGTAATAACTGGTTGTTCTTGAACCTAGAGATGGTCTCAGCCAATATAAAACCCAAGTCTTACGGTATGTTTTAGTAGACCTCCTCTCTTAATGATCTTTCTAATCACAGCCCAGTCCAAACTTGGCGGAAACTTGCCAAACATCATTAGCTGTGAAAAGGTAAGATATTGAACATTTCAGGCCAGGCTGAGGCCTTCCCACCTCAGGATAAGCTTGGATAAGCATCTCTCTGGCCCGATTAACAGGCCTAATTTGGGTGCAAAATAGAGACAATGGCAGAAACAGTGATAAATATTACATATCTACCTAAAAATCTAAACATCAGAAAAAAGAAAAGATGATACTCAC
>QEOT01124058.1:0-43920 GCA_003123785.1 Pterocarya stenoptera
TATTATACAATTATTATATAAAATAATATATAAAAAAAATAAAAAATACGTATTTTCCCTATTCGGTCAGTCCGGTTCGAGAAACACCCACCCCGAGATCGGACCGAAAATTTCCCATTCCCTAGACTGAAACTGACCATTGCTTTTTTTGGTCAAGTCCAAACCCCGACTGTCTTTCACCGCTATTAACTGTAGGACATATCCTTTGTAAATATTTTTTATTGTACTCATCATTTTATCATGTAAACTCTTTATATTCTAATAAATGCAAATAAGAGGAATTCATTTCACCAAAATCAAAGTTGCATACTTTTTTACTCAAAACTCATCCCATGTCTCAAATGTCAAGTTTTACTATTATAACTGATTGAAATTTATATCTTGACTCGAATTTCTGACCTTGAAGTTATAAAATAACAGCTTATACCAACTAAGCTACCCCTTTGGTGGTGAGTGTCACAAATTCGGAGTGAATTTGGATTATGATGCTTCTGAAGAATTGGATTCGGACGTACTCAAGTCATTATTTTGGGCCAGTGAGCATTTTGGTCCAACATGTGTACTAATAATGTATAAGATGTAATAAAATAAAGAAAAATGATAATTGTAGTAATAAAATATGTAATGTAGTATATTATTTTTTAAAAAAGGAATAAATATAAAATTTATATAAAAAAATTAATTTTTAAATGGTATACTTAATTTTTTTTATAAAGTAAATACACAGTAATTATATAATCTCTAATTGTTAATTTTTTAATGATAAACTTAAATTTTTTACAAAATGAATATACAGTATTTATATAACCGATAATTGTGTCTATTTTATATTACTGTAAAATAAAAGAGAAATAATGGAGTGAAGTGCACATCAAATCAAGAAGACAAAAAGTGGAAGAAGCTAAAAACTCCGGGCATGAGGGTAAGCAAAAGCGACGATGGAGAAAGAGTACAATAATTGGCATCGAATTGAAGTGCCTTTTTGGGATTCGCACTGTTGCTGAATTCAAGCCAACAATTATTTTATTTTTATTATTTGTTTTAAATAATTACAAAAAATTATTAAAAAATAAAAATAAAATTCCCTCAAGCTCAAAAACCCATTTTTGGTCTGGCTCTCTCTCTCAGCCTCCCATTGGCGGAAATACAGAGCTTTTATCTCTTTTGTCTCTTCACTTGAGAGAGAGATATATCTGCATTTTATTCTACTTTATTATTATTTAAAAAAAAAAAAAAAAAAAAGCGAAGAAGCGAAGCAGCAAAGAGAAAAGTTGTAACAGTAGCAGCAGCAGCAGCACTGATAGTGGGAGAAAAAGTGGAAGAAGAAGAAAGAAGAAGAGCCAATTAGGGCACCGTCTGCAAGTTTCACCCTCAAAAGGTTGAGGTTAGGCGTCTCAGCCTCGACCCTTTTTCTCCCCTTTCTTCTCTCTCCGCCGCTCGTCCCCACCCATTCTCACTGCTATCCCGATACCACGATCATGATGAAAGCGTAAAAAAAAGAAACATATGCTTCTGCAGTTTAATTTTTAGGGGGAATTTTATCTTTTATTTTTCCTACGTTGATTCTAGTTGCTCTTCTTGTTGGGATGTTGGTTTTTCAGATTCTTTTAGCATTTTTCGCTTTTGTTCGGAGTTCGGTGTAATATTTCGCTCTAATTCGTGCGAGTTCATGGACGCTTCTTGGGTTTTTCATGACCAAAAGGTTCTGTCTTTGGGCCTTAAGTAGTGAATTTGTTGCGGGTTCTGGAATCTTGATACTAAATTTCAGATTTCTTCCCCAGCGGCATGAGTTGCAACATTTGAAAAGTGTTATGGTTTGGTAGTAGAGTGTCGGGAGTTCCTACCCAAATGGCAGCTGAGTCGAACACCGGGTTTCACCTCCAGCAAACTTTTGGTTCTGTAATGAATCGGCACGCTATATCGTTTCAGTCCGGAGCATTCAACAGCTCGTCCGAGTTGATGCCGCTGGGTAATTACTATGGGATGAACAGCACCGCAGACCTGCTGTTTTTTGGGAATTCTTCCAACATCATTAACAACAGTCCCGTGATATGTCAGCCTGGGAACCCATCTGCTTCTTCTCTTGTTCATGATTCTGTTCCCGGGCTCAACCACGACACTGAGTTGGCCGTGGAGTGGTCGGTCGAGGAACAGTACAAATTGAAGGAAGGCCTTGACAAGTAGGTCCTTCAGGAATTGGTTGTTTTTGTAGACTTTTTTTTTTTTGTCCTGTACGTGATGCAAGTTTACAATAACTCTTATATCGATAGAAAAAAGAAGAAGAAGAAGTTTAAAATAAATCGTATAATTACTTCTGTTGTTTATTACATGGTATTTGACTTATGCTGGACTTGTCCTCTATTGGTTTCCGAATTGTTCTCTGTTAATTATTTTCCGGTTCTCCCCTGAATGTTTTGAACTTTTGAGGGGGAAGATTTCTTGGGCATGCTGAAGACTCGTCTTTGATGGCAGTCGTAGAAGTTTTGAAACGACAAAAACATGTAATGACATTCAAACGCATACATACACGTGATGTATTCACAAATTTTCTCGTGGATTGATATTCGTGCAATTTTCTAATGGCACAAATTTGCGGAGTCGGTTATTTTAGACACGGTGTTTTATTAGTGCCATGAACTTGTTGCAATTCAACATCTGAGTTTTTTCATAGATTCAATTTTGCTTAGAATTTCCCAAAGTCTCTCTCTTTTCCGATGTTATGAGCACTTTCTGTCTTCTATTCTGACCTTTTGCTTGTAGTATTAACCACTTCAATGTCTGATATTTTTTGAATTTCTCTTGCTTCTGGATTTTAGTATGCATTTGTTCAATATTAATGTACTCGTAATGTGTAAATTTATAGATTTGTTGATGAACCAAGTATTATGAAGTATATCAAGATTGCGGCGACATTGCATAATAAAACTGTCCGTGATGTTGCTTTGAGGTGTAGGTGGCTGACGGTAAGATCTTCAGTACATGTTGTGATGTCATTTGAGCTTTGTGTATAGCTTTTGATCTTTTGAATTGCACAGGGAGTATTGGTTATTCACATTTTGCCTATTTTATGTTGGTGATGATGTTTGATTTCGTGGTTTCCTTTATGCTGGTCAAGATGCATATTCTCATGAATAAAGGGCTTGTTTGGATACAGAAATCATCTTAACTCATCTCATCTCATCATTACAACTTTCTTAAATTTCCACACAAAATTTAATAAACAATTCAACTTTTTCAAATCCCAAAACAATAATAATATTAAAAAAATAATATTCTAACAATATTTTATTTAACTCATTTAAAACCATTTCATCTCATCTCACTATCCAAACAAGCCCTAACTACACCATATGAGGCGAATGAGTAGGAGGGCTAGTCTATAAACAGAGAGTATATTATCCAACTTCCCTACCTATTTTCTTTCTTGCTTGCAATTCCTATTCCTATTCTATGGCTAATTAGTTGGCAAAGTTGCAAAGGGATTTTTAATTTTTTAGGGTTGTTGCGCATTAGGAATTTAAATATTCTCCATTAGATTGGAATGCACTGTGCTCTCTTTAAATGGAGGATTGAGAATCCGAAAATTGACT
The DNA here is from genome assembly GCA_003123785.1 of Pterocarya stenoptera. Classification (NCBI taxonomy): domain Eukaryota; kingdom Viridiplantae; phylum Streptophyta; class Magnoliopsida; order Fagales; family Juglandaceae; genus Pterocarya; species Pterocarya stenoptera. Next base: position 3,591 of record QEOT01124058.1, read on the forward strand.
CTCCAATCAAGCTTGTTAGGGAGCTGATTTTGGAAAATAAGATACAAGTGGATTTAACGTTGAGATGCATTAGTTGTGTTAAAATGGTCAAGGCTGGGTTGTGTTGACATCTACGATGGTGAAAGGTTCACATATTTGAACAATAGAAAAGCTTAAGTGGTGTTGGTAAGCATCTCAAGGTCTCTTAACTTTGTGGTACGTGATAAGCTGGATGGTTCAATTTGGTATATTTTGGTCCACTGATGTATTTTCAAAGAAATGGTTCTTGGATTTGTCCCTTTGAGCTAACGAAAGGGATTGTAATGAACCAAGTCATATTTTTGTATTCTAGAAGGACCAGCTGATGTTATAATTGGAGCCCTTTGGAATCATCATAAATTGTAAGAACTTCTCTCCTTGAAGCAATATAGGTTTCCATTTATTTTGTACTAAATTTTGGGTATTACAATCTTCCCCTTTAAATCCCTGATGTCTCGTTAGACATTCTATTGAGTTTGGTTTTGGTACCATTTGCAATAATTTAAGGAAAACTCAAGTCACATATGAACTTATACTCCAAAAGGACTAATTAGTGTTACAATTGGAGTCTCTTAGAATCATTGTAAATCACAAGAACTTGTCCCTCTCGACCAATGTGGGATTCGTTCACCAAACTCTCATACTTGATCCGGTGTATTACAAAGACATTGTTGCAGCTTCGAATATGTGAGAGAGGACATTGGACTGTAGGTTTTCATGATCATTTTAAGATTGGGAGTTAAGAGTTGTAAGCTATAATACTCGCACATCCCTTCAACTGGAGGTGATAATGGTTCGGTTAGTTAGAATCGTAAGGTTTGAGGTGTGATCACTTACGGAGACTATAGGATACTTTGTATGTGTTGGGATTTCTTGGAAAAACATGTGTGCTAAGATCTTGTGGAAACTTTTTGGGTCTTTTTTCTCTTAGCTAGTGGGAAAAGTTTAGATAATTGAGAATCTAGCTAGAGAGGAAAAGTGGTGCATGTTCAAGAGTGTTGTTGATACAATAAATAACTTATTGCTGCATTGTACTTGTATTACGTTGTATGCCTAGTACCGGTAAAAAAAAAAAAATTACATTGTATGCCTGGTCACTAGTTTTGTCTCTCTTTGGGATGAATTGGGCAATGCCTAGCATTGTTTTGGAGCTGGTGGCATGCTTGAGAAAGAGGTTTGGTCCCATGATAGTTACGAGATTTGATGTGTTGACCCTGCAATATTATGTGGATGTTATTGCAAGAGCAAGTTAATCATAACTTTAAAGGTTGAGTTTAGTCAGAACTCACTCTTTGTTTTCAAGCAAAATGCTATGAGACCCCTTCTCCAACTAGAAATTTGACACCATTAACTAAGAAGAATAAAAGAGTTACACTCCCATGCTCCTACAATCCTAGTTGTGTTGAAATTCTAAGACTTTTCATTCCCATGTTTCTCTTTTACTTTCTTCTGTTCCTCTGTGTCTTCTTGTTTACACTGTCCGCCCAAATTGTTCTAGAGAAAGAACTGCCAGAGTGGGGCATTGTCTTGTGCTCATTGACCGCAAAGAAGACGATTCTGACTCTAAGCAGAATGGCAACAAATGCCTGAGAAATTCAAAAGAATTCATATATTTGGGATAAGGGTGACCCATGTTAATTCTTGGGTTCCTTGTTGAAAGGAACCATTGTTGGCAAATTGCTTGTCACTTGTACATCTTCTATGAAAATTCTGGGGAAGAGTGGGAGCCACTCAACAGCTTTGGAGAAAGGAACTTGTAGTTCTGGAACCTGACAAAACCCTAAATCTGAAATTAGAATCTACTCGTCTCTTAATTTCCAAGAAGGAAGATAATCTTTGGCATCATTAGATTTGACTTCCTTGACCTCCAGCTATCCCTGATCGCTCAGAAAAAGTTGAGGAAACCATATTACCCAATACTCAAATGGGAAATTGTGAAAGAACCTGAAGGGTCAAGAAAATTTTCCATCTGCTCTACTTTCAGGAACAGGAAGAGGAATTGGGCTGTTTGTATATTTTTTGGTTGTCTGTTTTATTAGGGATTTAAAAGAGGGGGTGTTTGTTCCAATTCTTTATAGAGGGTTAGCTTGTCATCAGCTCGTGTATAATGCTCACCATTTTTTAGCAGAGAAAGGCCTTGGATAAATTTTAAATAAGAACAAGGACTCAGAAGTTGTAATTTATAGCTACAGAAGAAGGTCTAGGAGCTCAAAGACTCTTTTTCAAACCATTGGATGATTGCACATTTTGGTTTTTAAAACTCTTTTTTCTTTTTCTGGTTGGTTGTATCTCATGTATACATCTTGCATATTAGCACAACACCTCATTTGATAATTAATAAAGTTTAACTTACCAAAAATACATCAATAAAATTCTTATATACTGATAAAAAGAAAACTTATAAAAAATAATTTTTGTTTTTTGATAAGTAAAAATATTATTTATATATATCAAAAGGAGTAACCAAGTACACTGAGTGTATACAAGAGAACACATTGCCCATAATAGAAAACCCCTAATAACCCAAAAAGCCCGTGAAAAACAATTCAAAATACGCCAACCCCGACCCTAACCCCTTGCTTCCTGTAGAATTAAAACTCTACCCAAAAAAAAAAAAAAAAAAAAAACCCACCCCAACCCCTTGTTTTCCCCGTCTTCACAATGCTCTCCCTTTAGACTTACTTCTAGTTGAGTTTAGCATCATAGTTGATTGTAAAAAAAAAACTTACCTACTTTTCTTTGAAACTTGATTTGGTTTCAAGCGTGCGGCTTGTCTCGATCGTAGTAATTAGTTCTTTAAATTGGTTTTCACATCCTCTATGTGAAATTCTCACGAATTGCTGAATCTCATTAACTTTAGGCAGAATCCAATCCGCTATTGGAGGAAGAGAGACCAGGGGAGCCACAGTATCCAACTGCACTCCCGGCTCTACCCATTCCTTTACACAAGGCACCAACGCCAAATCCATATTAAAATCTCGTACCTCCTCAGCAACTCTATTGGTTCTCTCTAATGGTATGCATCAAGTCCTTTCACCTTTGGTGTCCCTTTATGTGCAACTTCAGCGGGTCCCTTCGCCAATGGTATAACACCATTGTCCTTCAACTTCGACGAGGGAGCCATAGTTTCTTTAGGTACAGAAGTCACCTGAGACGAATGGCATTCCATTGCAGATGTCTCTACGCCGATACCCGACGCAGAACCCACTTCAAATAACACAGACTTCCTTTTGACCCGCCATTCTCATCTGGATCTGGGTATAGGAGCAAGGCCAAATCCGATTTTCCGTTTTTCTTTATCTTAGTTTAAAGGATTCAGGTCTACCTTAGTCTTGTTCCTTACAACCCTGTTGCCTCTAGCTGAAAGCATGTCTATTTTTGTAGACAAAAAAGCTATCGCGGCCTTCAATTCGACAAGTTGGGTTTCCATCCCCTTTAAAGAATTATGCATCGTGACAAGCTGGTTCTGAGGCATGATCTACAAACTACTTTCATCAATCCCCTCACTATGAACCCCGGAAGCATGACCGGACTTCAGGGTTGCCGCATATAATCGCCTCGCCACCTTGGATGTACTTGGGTCTTATGATTCACCTCCAAGTTGATGTACTCATTCTTCTTTTAGTTTTCCTTCTTTGACCCATCAGCAAAAAGCATATCCGCAGCTCTACGTAATTCCGCAGCAAATTTCTCCCAACCCAGACCTTCATACCCTTCGGGAATGACTACAACACTCCGCCGGCCTCCACCACCATATTCGGTGATTGTTAGAAACCTACCATGCTCGTTGGAGCATTGTTGAGCCATGAATGTTCTGTTTCCTTCGCACAAGTGTTTTGTGAAATCCAAATTTCTCCCTGTCTGTATTACTGCTTCCACCGTAGCCTTCAGCCATTTTATACCACTACGTCCCATCACTACAAATCTCCAAAACCTTCTACTTCTCTCCACAATTTTTAAGACCTCCATGTTTCTGGCAAAAGCTCAAAAGCCTTCGATTCCACCCAAAAGTGCACCCGCTGACCCATACTAACATCAAACCTAACGACTTCAGTTGTAGGGGCATCCCAAGCTGCATGTCTTCATTCTGACCAGAAAAAGCAGTGCGCAAAAGACAGATGCTCCTAAGCTGAGTTAACGGAGAAAACAGAGTCGCCGGAGAAGAACCAACGTCAGGGGGCCCAAACTGGAGTCGCCGGTCTTGTCTAATAAGGTGGATATATGGATCTGACGCTGGAGAGCGCACAGGACAGCTAAGGAACGCGGATCCGACAAGAAAAACTGAGAAAAGCTCAGAGGAACAGGGTCGCCGGAGATGAAACGACGATGGGAAGCCCAAACTGGATTTGCCGGACTTTTCTGTGTCGGTGGAGGTGCGCGACAGAATGAAACCGCCGGCAAGATCCCCGAGAAAATCTGAATATTCACGGGAGTGAATGGAACCAGGTCTCCGGCGAGATAGACAACGCCGAACAACCCTCGGTGAAGACTTCAGGGCCCGTCAAAACTCTTTGTACTGGCGGTGAGAAGACATTCTCCGATCTAGGGTGGGTGAGGGTGGATGAAGGTGGCAGCGTGTTTAGGTTTTCAGAAGAAGGAATAGGTTTTCATAAAAATAAATTTATAGCTACAAAGAGATGAACAATAATAAAGGATGTTCATAAAAAAGAAATTGTAAAGGAAAATGCATGCTAGGTTGAGCACTATTTCCAAAATAATAATGGGAAAGATGAGAGAGAGAGAGACAGAGAGAGAGAGAGAGAGAGTGAAGGGGAAGATGAACAAACATAAGGGAGAACAAAATTAGAGAAATTCTGAATTACTTTGGATGGGAGGCAGATGGATGAAGCAATTTTACAGTTTTGTTTAGCATAGGGAGTTACTTTTCCATTGACCCAAATTTGGAGGTGTCTCTTTTCATTTTTCCCTTTATTTTAAGATTTTTCTATGAAGTGATAAATGCTCTAGGTAGCCTTTACTCTTCAGGCAGAAAGAGGGCAGTTTTAGTCTAATCTAGTATCACTTAATTTTAGAAATCAAAACCATTTTATATTTTTTATCTTTGAAGATTTATTCTAATTTTTTTCCTTCCAAGTCTTGTTTTGGGTTTTATTCTTTTTTTTTTTTTTTTGGTTCTATTAGTTATTTAGTTTGGGTTGTAGTTGTTAGAGATCATGAGTTCTCGTTGTTTAATCTTCTGTAAATATTGACGAAGCCTTTCAATTCAATGGAGAATTTTTATGGGAATTTTACAGGAATTATGCTTCAAAGTTTGTGTGATGCATTTTGATGGATTTTCTGGTTAAATATGCGTTATGGCATGGAAAATGATGTGAAAAGGCATAATCATGCCTTGCTGTGTGTCCTTAGCAAGAGTTGTTGAAAGAACAGTCAATGTGGGCACTTGTGTAAATGTTTGCATAGAACTGTGGATTAATTTTGTATTTATCAATATTTGTTTGTGATTGTAGAATATCTATGAACGTTACGTATTTGCCATGTGCAGAGAAAGCGAAGAAAATCTGAGGAACATAACGTGGGAAAGAAGGTGAACAATCGTAAGGTATGGTAGTGAAATTATGCTAGTCTTTTTTATATTTACTTCTTTATGTTAAATCTCCATCATTTAAGACTTGAGATGTTTCAGAGAAAATTAAAATTAATTCTTAAGCTGAAAATTTGCCACTTCCGAGATTGATAATTTATTTATCTTTAACATTTATCTTTATTCTCCCCAGTGTTTTTAACTTTGCATACTCTGCTATTCTGCATTGCCAGTACTTTTGTCTTCATTAAATCAAAAGCTATATATTTTGGTACTAGTTAATATGCATGTATTTTTCTTTTTTCTTTTTTATGACAGGGGAACCACCCCACGGTAGAGCCCTTAGGACTCACCCGTGTATTTTTCTTACGGACACATTCTCTTTTGCCTGTCACCAACTTTTGATACTGTCAGTGTGCTTTCAGTTTCATCTCATGAAATTCTAGCGTCAGTTTCCACATGAAGATATTGCTTATCATCCCATGCAGTATCAATTTTCATAGATCTGTCCTGTGACTAGTGATAAAACTTTACATATGGTGAACTTATTCTTTAACTCCTCAATTTGCTTTGTTGTAAAACCATAGATTTAATCTGTTTTTATTTATTGAGTCAATTACTGTCCTTAGGATCTAATGTTGATTGAAGAACCAGTATTCTAAAGATCATACTTCTTCAGGATAAGCTGGTGGAGTCGTCCTCGAAAACCAATATACATTCAGCTCTGCCACTGAACGTAGCTGCAAATTCCCTCATGATGCGCAATATGGATCGGAATGAGATCATGGCTTATGGAGGTTAGCATGTTTCAGATGATTTGTGAAAATATCCCCGTTATTTGTATGTTGTACATAAAATTATTTAGTTGCCTATTCCTGTTTTGCTTCTTCCTTTGTGTGTGCTTTTACCATTGCAACGAAGTGTTTCAGGCTGCTGAATCGGAAGTTTAATAATACACAATCTGAAGTGGTTACTGTAGAATAGAATTTAGTTTATGAGTTCCTGCTCATGTTTTGGATTGCATTCCTTTTAAGCATTAGTGGCTTTATTGAAATTATTTTTCTTTATAAGAAAATAAAAATTTATTGAAGCAAGTAACAAGGCATAGCCCAAGTACACAAGAAGTATACAACTAAGAACACCGAATTACAAATTAAGAGCTAGATAAAGAAAATTATGAAAACAAGCCCTAGAGAAAACAATAGTAGAGTCCGAAAGAAATAAGGTATGATAAAAGAAACATCTAAGTTCATCCAAAGAGTGTTCTCGTCTTCAAACCTTTGGCCATTCCTTTCAACCCAAATGCACCACATAAGACAGAGGAATCATTTTCCACAAAACAGCAATTTGGGGATTATCCAATCAGTCTCTCCAACAAGCTAGGAGATCCACCACCCAATGTTTTAAATTCCGTTTTGGTGATTATTCCAATTCAAGTACTGGAACAGAATACTTCGTTATCAGTGCGTTCCGGTGTACCATTTTGTGATTAGCTATATGTTTATATTTAGGAGCTTTTCTATTCATCATCCCCACGCACCATAATTTTTTTTTTTTTTTTTAAATTTGGTTTTATTCTTTTTAAACTAATTGAATTCTTCTACTCATCATCCATATCCCACACATTTAGTAAGAAAATAAAAATAAAAAAAAATAAGAAAAAGTGTGGTGTGTGATTTGTGAGGATGATATATAGAATTTTTCATATTTATATATATGAACTGATAACTAATAAAACAAATTATATGTAATTATGTATCATATGTGTATGTGTGTGTGTGTGTGCGCGCTTATATATATATATATAAGCACTCTGCTTAGCTGATTCTTTGCTATTGTACTCAAAGGAGGGGCTGTAAACGAGTTCTTGTCTTCGCTTTTCTAGCTATTAGAATGTAACTAGGGGTTTCTTTTGTATACTTCCTGTGTACTTGGGTTTCGCCTATTACATTGTGTTTAATAAAATTTTTTAACTTATAAAAAAAATATATATATATATATATATATATAGAAGAATTGAAGATTTCTAAAATTAATGTACATTGAAATCATTAAAAAAAAGGTAGAGATATTGGTGTCAAAAGTATTAAAAAAATCACAAACTTGAGCTAAGACCAAAAAAAAAAAAAAAAAAAGAAAAAAAAAAAAGAGCCGAGAAATTATTAAAAATAATGAAGATTTAAAAAAAAAGAATGGGGGGACATATTTAAAGTTACAAAAAGATTTAAATTATATAAATCCCTTTTAGATTTTAAAATTACATGAATGCCATCTAAATTTGAAATTTACAAAAATGCCACCCAAATTCAAGAAAATTACAAAATTGACATTAAAACAATCTGGAATTGGCTGGAATGGGCCGGAATTTGGAACGAAACGAAATGAGGATGTATAGTGTACTAGATACTACACTAGAACGGAAAATTCCGGTTGTTCCGGCCGGAACGGAATGGAGTTTAAAACTATACCACCACCCTCCTTAGCATCACCCATGTGATTCCAACCTTGTTAAAAATATCATCTCAAAAAAACCTTGCCACCTCACAATTGAGTAATAAATGGTCCACTGATTTACCATATTTTTTATACATATAGCATCAATACCTAACAATAAGCCCACACTTTCTCAGATAATCCACTGTAAAAATTTCTGATGGGAAGCCGTCCAACCAAAGAAAGCAACTTTGGAAGGCACCTTACTCCAAATGCACTTCCATGGGAAGAAGTTGTGGGTTTGATCTAACATCACCTTGCACAAAAACGGATGGTGAACTTATGTTCCCATCATAAATCCAACACAACTTATTCATCTCCCCTCTATCAATACTCGTATCATACAACAACCTGTGAAGCTCAAAAATAGCCCCACTTCCCTATATATGGTCCATGGCGACAACTCGTGGTTTTTGTCTCTTATTATGTATTGCAAGTATTTATTATAATTTACCATTGTAAGTTTATGTACTGCAATAAATTCCTTTATGCTTGAGAGTTTTAGTTTTGCTCAGTCTGGAGGAGAATTGCCTGGTAGAAAAATTAATTTATCCTTTATAACAACCCAAGGTAATTCAAGCTATGTCTGGATTCTTACTCCAAAAAGGATTAGTCAAGATTGCAGTTAGGGCCTCTTGGTATCATTATAAAGGGCTTGAACTTCTCCCTGTCAAGCAATGTGTGATCACATTTATCACATTCCTATACCAAACACTTCTGGTTGTATTTGGTTTTGATACCATTTGTAAGAACCAAAGAATGGCCCAAGCCACATCTAGATATATACTCCAAATATCTAATAAGGTTACAATTGGAGGCCCTTGGAATCATTATGAAAGGCTTGAACTTCGCCCTCCCAAGCATGGCTGCTACCCACACTATACAGCCGGGGAGCTATGCATCACCCCACCCCTAATCTGCTTTGCTTGTCCACCCGTTGACCGGTCGGGTGGAATTTTCACCCTTCTGTCTGCCAAACCTTCAAACTGCTCAGAAATCAAACACAGCACTCAAGGACCCGAGATCTAGAGACCAGGAGCTGAATCAGGTCTCTAGATTGAGATCCACGGTGCAATGCAGTGGATGGAGAGACTCATGGCCCCGCCGAGGGTCTGCGCATGAAGGCAAGAAGATGAGAAATAGAAGTGGAGGAGTAGGGGGGGAAATGGCTATAGTGTTATGCTTTTGAAAGAGAGAGCCTTTTGGGTGTTGATAGATATGAAGTATGGAAGTTTTGGAGGTGGATGGTGCTCAAACGAGGAAAATGGGTCATTTGGGGTTGGTCTCTGGAAGAATATTAGAAGATAGCAATGGTTAATTGTTGTCAATTATTGGACAATGTGAGGAAATGAGTGATAGTAGTCGTTAGTTGTTGTCACATGCGTAAGAAGAGTGGAGAATCTGTGGATCACCTTCTTCTACATTGTGAGATTGCTGGCCTGTATGGAACATGGTTTTTGGCCTCCATGGGATACATTGGGTAAGTCCTTCTTGTGTGCTGGATCTTTTAACATTGTTGGACAGGGCAGTTTCGTTGTCATCAATATACACTTTTATGGAAAATTACCCTATTATGTCTATTATGGTGTATTTGGAGAGAGAAATGATCACAGATTCAAGGATTGCTTATCGATGTTGGAGCTCAAGTCTTTCTTTCCTAATACTCTCCCGTTTGATTGTAGTCCAAAATTGTGGTACTTTTGATATTTACGTTTCATGAACTATTAGCACTATTTCCTTCTAAGAGTTAGGTAGATCTCATGTATTGTTCTTGTATACTGGGGTTGCACCCTTTTCATATTTAAATAAAATTCTACATTACCTTTCAAAAGAAAAATCTTCTGTAAAATCACAAATAATGCTTTTGTTACACATCTTTCTTTTCACACCCCTTAACTGATGCATGCTACCTCATGCCTATCAGTTAAAGTTGCAAAGGTGTTGTTATTAATTTTTTATATATTTAATTGTTGATGCCATTGGTTGCAACTTATACTGAGATTGTTGTTCTCTTTGGTAGTCTCTGGAATAGGTGGCCCAACAAAGCATCTCTTGGAACAGAATGCTCAAGCGTTTAACAAAATCACAGCTAATCTTTCTATATCCAAGGTGATTCTTTTACAGTAAATTTGCAAATGTCATTAATGCAAACCTTAAATATTAGATATGGGTAAGAAAAATAATTGCAGAACTGTTTACCATTATGCGGAGTTGATAATATATACCATAAGGGTGAACTTCAGTTATTTAAAAAGCTCCTTGTTCATCCAAGATACAAGATAACTCCCATTGTGTAGCCCATATGTTCAAAGTGGCCTCCAATGAACGGAGATATACAGTTTGAGCACTGTGCACATGTAACATTGTCAATTTGAAGAAAAAATGACATCACTGGTAATTCTGCCACTTGTGTGGACCTGCCATTCAATACCATTCACCCAAATGATCATTTTGTGTCTGCTAATTTATCTGACTTTTATTGCTTTATTGGTTTAAATTTGGATAACTTATCCCCAAGGAAAGAAAAACCCTTAAGGGCGGCAGATTCTTTCATATTTGCTGTTACCAAATTTTGCCTGTTTATTATGGAAGACCATGGACTCAACATGTAAACAACTTTGTGTCCTTTATATCACTTGGTGTTGATGCTCGTAATTCAGTGGGCCAACCTGGATCTGAACCCATATTTTCCTGCAATAAGATGCTATAGATGATGATCTTTTGCTTAATAAAATATTTTCAAAAAGTAGAATGACAATATTAAAAAATTCTGAGACTACTTTGTGAGAAATTGACAATGGCATTAAATTATGCATATTATTATCCATATCTAATTAGCAATTTAATTAGCATCTTAGTATTTTCGTAATTTACTAATTAAGAAACCATTATCTTTTGGTCTAGTAGTGATACAATGGATAAGCATTAAGCACATAAAGCTTCCTATTCCTTTTACATCCAAAATAGTTATGTACTATTGGTAGAGCACTGGCATTAGCCTAGCCAAATGCTTGTGCCTAGCCAAATTTTGGCTAAGTAGCTCAAAAGTGGTCTGCATCGGAATAGTCAAAACTCCAAGGCTCCACTTTTGAGCTACAGTAAATCAATCCCTTTCTTTAAATTTGGCCAGCCACTATTCATCTCCAAAATAATATTTTACTCTCAAAATATTCCCAATGGCTACTATTGGATAATTAGGTTGAGGAAAAAAATAGTTGGGAAACAATAATTTTAAGTAAAAAATAAATTATTAATTAATACATTGAGTGTATTTGCAAAATATAAAAAAAATTAAATTATTATTAAAATATCTAATATCATATTATTATTTTGACTTTTGGATGGATAGTCCAATATGGATTAACCTCTTAACTTTTGGTCAAATTTTGGACTTGGCAATGGTTAGCCATTGCCAATGCTCGTAGTGCAAATATGAAAATGATATCTGGACATTCAAAATAAAACGAGCATTTGAAAAATTCTTTCTACATATATGGCTAGAGTAGCAAAGTTCTGCAGTGTAGTATTAGGCTCTGGCCTACTTTCTATTTCTCCCATTCTTTAGCATTCTGGTGCATGTTAGGATGTAACATGTTAATTGAAATTTCTATTTATTGATCTTGTTTAGCTCTTTTTTTTTTAAAATCTAAAAACAAGAGTTGTGCCTTTTCTTGTTTTAACGGTTTGTGCGAGCATGCTGGGTAATAGGGCACAAAACACGGAACTTGTGGTCCACTTGCTATGTGTTTAGATCTTCTCACCAATCCTGATTAAAGCGAGCTTAAGCGTCAAGGCCAAAGCACTATGCTTACCATAAGTGTATTTCGAAAAGTGCATATTAAGAGTGCCTTTTGGGGCCCTTTTTGGGGGATGTTTAGATGTTAGATTTTCTAGAAAATTTCAACTTTTTAAGAGAACTTTTAAAATTGCATTTTATGAGGTTTTGTGATGGTGGGACCCATTTAAAAATGTTTGGATTGAAAATTTTTTTGAAAGATGTTTCTATTGATGATTGAAAAGGTGGTGGGACCTATTAAAAATGTATGAGAAGAAGATTTTTGTGAGGTTTTTTGAGTTTTGTGAAAGTTGGTTGGGTTTTTGTTTTTTTACGAGAATCAAGATAAGATATAATTATTTTTGTGTAAAGATGTTTGGTTGAGAGTAGGAGAAATTACACCCCTTGTTCCCAAAACCTTTAAAAACATTAGTTTTAGCTATTATTCGTTTGAACTATTAACTTACCTGTCATAACATTATATGAAGTAGATGAGGAAGATGACGAGAGTTAGAAATCTTTTGATGACAATGATGATGCTCTTATTCTGATTTCAATGTTTTCAAACTAATAGACAGAGTAGATAAAAAAAAAATCTCATATAATTTAAATTTATAATAATTATATATAATAAATTATCAAATTTTTATGGTTTCTATGGGTGTAAACTTAATTTTCAATGATGATGGTCTTAATGTTTATGTTATTTGACAAAATAATATATATATGTCACTTATACACTGTATTGCTTATGTTAGCATCGATTTAAATGTATTCGATTCTTGTGCTATTTTAGTTATTGTCCTTGGGATGTTTAAATGTGTAACTAATTGATTACTTGATTGTCATGTTGCATAATACTCTTATTAACAAACTGAGTAATGGGTTAAATTTATACATTTTTATTATCTTGCTTTCTTAAGCCTTTTTGTTGTATTTTCTTAATATTTTGATATTATTTATTATTTATAAAAATGTGTACTTTACTTCATTTTAGGCGCGCTTTGAGCCTAGGCTCTAGGTGGCATTTTGCCCTCAAGTGCGCCTGACACTTCAACACTGCTTCTCACCCATATTTTCAGCGAGATCATGCTAGCCATATCTTCTCAGTTTCAGATAAGAATATTGCACTTTTGTAGCTGGAATAATAAATTTCTACTGCTATCAACAGGTGGAGGACAACATCAATCTCTTCTGCCGTACGAGACACAACATTACTGCTATCCTAAATGAGTATGTGGATGCTCATTATATCTTAAATTTAGTTTAAATGCTATCTTTCCTGTTTTGTTAGATGTTTGGGTCTGGATAAGAGTTCACTCTGTGTGTGAATTCTGTTTCAATCTTTGTAGAATGAGAGAAATGCCTGGCATAATGAGCCACATGCCACCGCTGCCTGTAAGCATAGACGAGGATCTTGCAAATAGTATTTTGCATTATACAATTTAGGTAAGCCTGCACTTGAGTTACCTCAATATTCTTTATTGTTGTGTCTTATAGAGAGAGTTCCATTTATTTGGGTGGAGCATTGTCTTTTCTCTTTGCTGAATGCTTCTCATAGGAAGTCTTATCCGATATTTGACCTCAATCTGTTTGTATTGTGGGGAGATTATCTTTATCATCAAGCTTTTAAAAACAACTGACTGTTCAACTTTTACCAATTCAATGACCGCAAATGGACCGCCTTAAAGTGTCTGAGCTCAGCAGTATCCAAGTTCTTTTTCTTTACCGGGAAGCCGAGTTGTATACATGCACTTAGGAGCCTTGCTTATTCGAGAACGCTACGAACTGCCTCGTCAAATTTTGGGCTTCGACCTGTCTTCGAATCTACTGCTCCCCCGATGTATCGTGTTTCCTCTGCAGGCAGATGTATAAATAAAATTGTTTTGTGGAAACAAATACCGATATATGTATAGATTGAGATGGCACTTTTCATTATTTTCAACTGTTAATTTTCATTTGTCATTCACGTTGTGGACTAAGCGCAGATTGGCTTTTGTCTTTAACTTTGATTGGAGTTCTTAGTTTTAGTTAAAAGAGTTTTTCTTTTGGCAGGAACAGTTATGTGTATATATTATTCCATCATATTTAACAGTTATTTCATAAAATCTCCAATAGCTGAGAGTATGCCTGCAACATTGGTAGTGCGTCGATAAAAACATTTATACTCTTATTTGAAGGATGTGGTAATATCTTCCTGGAAATTTGTTAGTGGTCCCTTCGGAGACATCCGATAAAATTTGAACGATATAGAGAATATTAGCATGGCCCTGTGCAAGGACGACACCCACAAATTGGGAAATTGTCAAAATGTTTTACTTATAAAAAAAAAATTAGTGATTTACATAGACGGACTAAGTTGTTTTGGTGTCGAAGAAGATGACCAAAGGAAAAGGCACCTCGAGCTAGGGTGAGTTGGGAACTTGGGTTTGTTCGAGCGGACTCGTAATTTTCTACCAATCCAGAATATCTCAAAATTTGGCTCGCGCCTAGACTCTTATAAATGTTCAGGTTCTTGAAGTCAACTCGAGCTTGCTTCGATTTTTTTTTTTTTTTTTTTTAGTTTGTTATTTTGTCAATTTAAAAAATAATAAACGGTAAATAAATAAAATAATTAAACAAATAAATGAAAAGAATCAAAATTGCAATTTTGATTGATTTCTTAGTCAATCAAAGTTATACACTAATACAATATTATAATTTGTACTTATAAATATACTTGCAACTAACAAATATATGTCTACATATATGCGCATATATATATATATATTTATGTGAAAACAACTTCATTAATAAAACCGAATTACAAATGATTATTAGTCCAGATTGTCAAATTGGTCTGAATGCCCTTTCCATAGGGTTTGCTTTCATTATATAGAAGAGAGTTACATAGTAATTGCCTGATTTCCAGCGCCTAAATGCTATACAAGGTAAGTATTTCCAACGTTATTTACATAGAGATTATCTGCTATATACAATCTAGATATAAAGGAAAACATCCCTAAAATAGTACAAAGCAAATCCCATAACATCACAAATCAAATCCCGTAACATCCCCCCTCAAATTGATGCTGGTAGATCAAGAAGCATCAATTTGTCAACCAAGAATTGATGCCGGTGCCGAGAAAGAGCTTTAGTGAAGATGACCGCAGTTTGATGTTCGGTGGAAATGTGAGGAAGTGTAATCACATGTCTGTCAAAGGATTCACGTATGGAATGACAGTCGACTTCGATATGTTTCGTACGCTCATGGAAGACAGGATTAGCAGCGATCTGAATAGCATTAGTATTATCAGCATGAAGAGGAGTGGAATGAAGCTGAGGAAAACCAAGTTCACCTAATAACCCATGAAGCCATGTGATCTCAGAGCAAGCGGAAGACATAGCACGATATTCAGACTCTGTGAAGGACTTGGAAACTCTGTCTTGCTTCTTACTCTTCCAAGAAATGAGTGCATTGCCTAAAAACATGCACCAACCAGTAACAGAGCGACTAGTATCTGCACATCTGGCCCAGTCAGCGTCACTATATCCTACCAACTGTAAGGAAGATTCCTTAGGAAAGAACAACCCGCGTGGAGAGGTGCCTTTTAGATATCGGATAATGCGGCGAACAGCGGCAAGGTGAAGGTGTCGAGGGGCCTGCATAAATTGACTGACCTGCTACACAGCAAAAGAAATGTCAGGACGAGTAATCGTCAAGTAGTTCAAACTCCCAACCAGTTGCCGATACAAGGATGGATCTGATAGAAGCTCGCCTTCCTCCTGACGAAGCTTAAGATTTACCTCCAAGGGAGTAAGAACAGAATTACCCAATTGGAGACCAGCTAATGAAATTACTTCCTCTGTGTATTTGTGCTGATGTAACAATGTACCAGTCGGAGTAATTTGGACCTCAAGGCCAAGAAAGTACTGCAAGGGACCAAGATCTTTCATGTGAAAAGAGGTCTTGAGGTGCTGTTGTAATTGCTTAAGTAACTCAATATCAGAGCCAGTAATCACAATATCGTCAACATATACTAGAAGCAATACAATTCCTGTAGAAGTCTTGCGAAGAAACAGAGAGGAATCAAACTGACTCTGAGTAAAGTGAAAAGCAAGCAAAGTAGAGCGAAATTTATCAAACCATGCATGCGGAGCTTGTTTCAAACCATACAAAGATCGGTGTAGCCGACAAACCTCTGAGGAAGGTGTAGTAAACATGCCAGGAGGTGGAGACATATAAATTTCTTCCTTCAAATCCCCAAGTAGAAAAGCATTCTTCACATCCATCTGCTAGAGAGACCACCCCTGTGACGCAGCAAGAGCCAAGATAGTCCGTACAGTAGTCATTTTAGCAACTGGTGCAAATGTCTCTTCATAATCAATACCATACTCCTGTCGGTTCCCAAGGGCCACGAGACGGGCCTTATATCGGTCCAGTGAGCCATCATACCGAAACTTGACTGAGTATACCCATTTACAACTAATAGGTTTGACACCAGAGGGACAAGTCACAAGATCCCAAGTGTGATTGTCTTGAAGAGCTTGGATTTCTTCTTGCATGGCCTGCTGCCAACATGCTTGGGTGGCTGCTTGAGTATAAGAGTGAGGAACAGAAACAGTATCGAGAGTGGCAGTAAGCGAGGTATGAGAAAAACCATACCTATCTGGTGGATGTGTAACCCGGGTGGAGCGCCGAGGTATCGGAAGCGTAGAATCAGATGACGGATCAGTGTCTAGAAGAGGCGCTGAAGGAGGATGTCTATGGTACACCATACCTGGTTTAAATCGCTCAATATAAGAAGGTACATCATCAAAAGCAGGTAGAAGAGTAATAGGAGGATCAGAAATAACCTGAGACTGAAAGAAATATTGATTTTCAAAGAAAATCACATTCCGGGAGATCCGGAATTTGTTTGCATGAGCATCATAACAAACAAATCCTTTCTGAGTAGGACTATATCCCATAAAAGCACATGTGACAGACTGGGCAACAAGCTTGTAACGATCAATAGGTGGCAGATGAACAAAACAAACACACCCAAAAGTATGGAAGGATTGATACTCAGGAGATATGCCAAATAATCGAAGATAGGGAGAATCATAATTTAGAGTGACAGTAGGCAAACGATTGATCAAATAAACAGCAGTAGATAAAGCTTCTACCCAGAACTTAGAAGGTACAGACGAATCAATCAGCAAAGTACGAACAACATCTAAGAGATGACGATTCTTACGCTCAGTGACTCCATTTTGTTTAGGGGTATAAGGACAAGAACGTTGAGAAATGATCCCTTTTTGCTGAAGATAAGTCTAAAAGAAATGAGACATGTATTCCCCCCTGAGTCGGAGCGTAAGGTTTTGATACAAGTACTGAACTATGTCTCAACAAGTGCAACAAATTTTTGAAAAACAGAGAACACGTCAGCTTTAGAACGGAGAAAATAGATCCAAGTAAATCGACTGCAATCATCGATAAACGTCACAAAATAACGATACTGCCCATGAGAAATAATAGGACTGACACCCCAAACATCAGTATGCACAATCTCAAAGCAAGTAGAAGCGCGACTACCATGCACAGGAAAATGTAATGTTTTACTTTTACCAAGACGACAAGTAGCACAATCAAAAGATACAGAAGACGAAGAAAAAGATTCTTTATTGCCCAAAAAGTCATGTTTCAAAAGATGAGTCAAGACAACAGAATTGGAATGACCCAATTTCTTATGCCATACTTCATTATTATTGGCAGTAGCCGTACAAGCAAAAGAAACAATATTAGGAATAGAAAACTGTAAAGGAAATAGACGTCCCACTTTAGGCCCCTTCGCGATCACCGTCCCCGACACCTGATCTTGCACAGGACAACCACCACGAGAGAAATGAACATCACAGTTATTATCCACTAATTTTCCAACAGAAATCAAATTGGTAGATAATCCAGGAGAGACAAAAACATTTCGAAATGAAGAACCCAAAGTACCAACAGCAGTAATGGGAAGTGTACTGCCATCAGCAATCTGAATAGTTTGCGTGCCTCCATACTTACGAACACCATGGAGACCCGTCGTACTACCAGTCATATGATTAGAGGCACCCGAATCAACAATCCAAGAAGAAGTGGAAGTAGGATCTATACCTTGTAGGCCCAAAGCCGTAAAAGCATACACAATCATTTGTTGAACCATGGCAGGTGTGAGAACAGATGAATCAGAGCTTACAGTGGAAGGCGCAGAAGAAGACGAGGGCTGAACAGCAGCTTGAAAGGCCTGGGATTGGCGATTCTGAGGCCGTACACGACAATCTTTGATGATCTGACCCTCTTTCTTGCAGTAATTGCAAACTTTCTTAGAACAGTTGCGAGCAATATGGCCAAACTCCTTTCAACTAAAACACTACAACTTATTCCGTCCTCTCCCTTGGGCTGCATAAGCTACATTCACAGCCTCAGAAAAGACCTTCTCAGAAGTCATACCCATCTGAGTGGATAACCGCTGTTCTTCACGTAATAAATCGCCCAAGCAAAGATCCAAAGAAGGAACCGGATTACGGTTCAATAAACCAGCTTGAACAGGCTCAAACTCAGGTCGAAGTTTCAACAAAACTGATCACGTTGACTCTCAGCATGAACCGCGTGAAGAGCCGTGAGTGCCGCAGTGGGAACCTTAGCATGCACAATAGCAGAATACTCGCTCCAAAGATTAATAAAACCAGAATAAAATTGCTCAATGGTTAGATTACCTTGATTGTAATTGCCAAGTTTCAACTCCAATTGGAATTTTCGAGCGCTGTGGTCTTGTTGATAAACACGATTCAGGTAGTCCCACATAGCCTGAGCCGTTGTAAAACATTGAAGATTGGTGACAAGATGGGGCTCAATTGTCCCCAGTAACCAGGAGATCACCTTAGCATCCTTGATCTCCCATTGGGCAAATTCCTTTTCATCAGTGGGAATTCGAACAGAACTATCAAGATGATTTGATAATTCTTTCCCTTTCAAGAACATTTTAAATTGAAAGGCCCACGTAGAAAATTTTTTTTCCAGTAAATCGAATAATAGTATTCTCAAGAGACATGATAAAAGTCACTTAAGAAAATAAAAACCCAAGCAGCAACCAAAGAAACAGCAAGCCGAAGTCAAAGCAGGTCCAAATTCAAATAACAAAAGGGCCGAAACACACAACCAGCAAAAATAAGTCTCGGATCAAACACGGGGCCCAAACACAATTACCCACAATTCGAAATACTTGCCGTGTGTGAAAATGGCACAGCAGAGCAAGGACTAGGAGAAGCCATGCCCTTCGTCGACCACACCAGAAGAAACCTAGCCACCCACAGAGTTGCCGACTGCCACAGAGAACACCAACCGGCACACAGCCCCACAGAGAGCACCGACCACCACAGATACACCGGAATAAGGAGTCCGCAACAAGAAACAGGACTCACAACGCCGACAGAGCTCCGACGGCCAACGAAATGGCAAACTCAGAAATGATGAATACGACAGAGAGCTCCGACTCTCAACCAGGAACCAGAAAAACTTGCGGAAATAGGGAAAAAAAATTCTCCCACCGAGAACTCACAAACCCTCACAAACAACGATGGAAATCTCACACCAGAGATTAAGACCACAAAGACTGAAAACAGAGTAGGGGCTCTGGTACCATGTCAAATTGGTCTGAATGCCCTTTCCATAGGGTTTGCTTTCATTATATAGAAGAGAGTTACATAGTAATTGCCTGATTTCCAGCGCCTAAATGCTATACAAGGTAAGTATTTCCAACGTTATTTACATAGAGATTATCTGCTATATACAATCTAGATATAAAGGAAAACATCCCTAAAATAGTACAAAGCAAATCCCGTAACATCACAAATCAAATCCCGTAACACAGATGACTTGAGAAATAAAATTTGGGAATCACTCCTATCATACATTGATAGCTTCCACATTCCAAGCATATCTGGCAAGTTTAAAAGCTGCTTCACTTTCCATTCTTCCCACATGTTGAATTTTGCAACTCGGAAAACTTTGCATCAGTCCTTGAATATCTTTGGTGATATTGCCTATCAGTGATCTTGATCACCTTGGATTTCTTGGACCATTAGAAGAGAATCACTTTCTATTAAAAGCTCATGTAGTTTCTGATGAATGCACATTTGCAAACCTCTTAGTATTGTTATAAGTTCAATTTCTAAGGGCTCAGCTACTTCATGTTCTTTTTTTCTAGCTGCCATTATTACTTCCCCTTGGCTATTTCAAAGGATGATCCCCACACGTGCATATTGTTGGTCATGGAACATAGCTCCATCCACATTCAATTTCGCATCCTGTGGTGGTTGTTGCCATCGAAAACAGCTCTTAATACTGCTTAGAGATTCTCTTTTGGTATCTTTAAAAATTTTCAGCACATATAGGGCATGGTTGATCACATATTCAGGTGTCAGGTATTTACCTTCAAACACCATCTGATTTCTTCTAAACCAACAACCCCATGCAATTAGGAAAAATAGCTCCAGATCTTCCTTGTTGCCTCTCTCACTTATTTGTCAAGCCATATCCACAGAGTCTTGGGTAGGAGCAGAAGTATTTAATGTAGGTAAGTGTCAGATCCAGCTCTCCTACTGGGATGGGCAGTGATACAAGGCATGTGGTGTATCTTCCATTGTAGTGGAACAAAACTGGCAGTTGTCTTCATCTAAGACTTTCCACTTCTTCAGATTAGATTTTGTAGGTAATCTATTAGTACAAGCTCTCCAAGCCAAAACCTTCACCATGTTCAAAATTTTCATTTCCCAGATTTCCTTCCAAATGCTTTTCTGCCTACCAGCATTAGAACTTTCCCCTTCCACTCTTGCTTTGCTCATATCTATAATGATACGCACTTCTCACGCTAAACTTTCCATCTTTCTCAAGTGCCCAAATATGTGTATCTTCATGTTCTCTAGAACTAATAATCATCTTCAACACTTCAGTGGCTGGTGGTGGTGGTAGTAGGCTTCTCATTTTTAATACATCCCACCACTTTGTTTGGTTATCTATCAATTCCTCCACTTTGGCCTCACTATTCGTGATCTCCTCCTCTCTCACGTGTTGTTTTAACTTCCTGAATCCAAGTTTTCAAAAATCATTCCAGATTTGGATTAATTTCCCATTCTCCACCCTCCATCTGTATCCATTAGCGTCTTTTTTTTTTTACTCCCTAGATGCCCTTCTAGACATAAGAAAGATTGTGTCCCATTTTGTATTCTAGAAAAATGTCCTTAGGAAAATATCTTGCTTTAAAAATTTTATGGAGTAGATTGTCTTCATTTTGCATTAATCTCCATCCTTGTTTGGAGTGTAGGGCTTCATTAAAAGCTCTGAGGTCCTTGAATCCCATTCCACCAACTTGTTTAGGAGCACACAACTTTTTCCAGCTCACCCAATGGATTTTATTCTCCTCTTGTCTTTGGCCACACGAGAATTTGGCCATCATCAGCTCTAGTTCATTGCAATGAGATTCTGGCAACTTAAAGCAACTCATGGAGTATATGGGGGTTAACAGAGCCACAGTCTTAATGAGAACCTCCTTAACCCCTTGTGACAGTAACTTCTCCTTCTAGCTTTGAAGTTTCTGCCATACTTTGTGCTTGATGTCAGAGAAGGCCTTTTATCTTGCTCTCCCAACTATAGGTGGTAAGCCTAAGTACGTATCATAATTTTGGAACTCTTGAATACTCCAAAATGATAGAATCTCCTCCTACTTCGTTGTAGGGACATTTTTATGAATACCATAGTTCTTTTCTCTCTATTAATCTTTTGGTCAGAAGCCATCTCATATTTCTCCAGTAGATTTTGCACAGCTACTTTTCCTGTAGATTTTCTTTGCAAAATAACAAATTTTCATATGCAAAGAGTAGATTATTCACCATGGGTGCCTCTCGACAGATTTTTATCCCACTGATTTGTTTTGCATGCTTAGCTTGTTGTAGCAAAGTGATCAAGCCTTCAGTGCACAACAGGAACAGGTATGGAGACAAGGGATCTCCCTGCCTTAAGCCTCTAGGGGTGATAGGGCCCATCAGTTCTCCATTTATTAATACAGAAAAGGAAACAATCTTAACACATAACATGACAAGTTCTATGCATTTTGTAGCAAACCCCATCTTAACATAACTTCTTCTAAGTAACCCCATTCTAATCTATTATAGGCCTTACTCATATCCAGCTTTAAGGACATATATATATATTTTTGCCTGATCTTTTATTCCTTAGAAAGTGTATCATTTCGTAAGCAACCAAGATATTATCAGTAATAAGTATGCCTGCTACAGATGCACTATGAGAGTAGATATAATATCAGGTAGCACTATCTTAAGCCTATTTGCAAGCACTTTAGGATTGTCTTTTGGAATCAAAGTAATACAAGTATGATTGAGTGAGCTAGGAAACGTACCACCATTCAAAGCTTGCAACACAGCACAAGTGACTGATTTACCCACAACGTGCCAGTACTTTTGAAAGAAAATGGGCGCCATTCCATCAGGTCCAGGTGTTTTGGTTGGGTTCATCTGGTGCAGTGCTTTCACCACCTCAGCCTCAGTGAAATTTTTTGTAAGCTCTATGTTCATCTCCCTAGTGATTCTTCCATTGAGTGCATATAAGAATTCTATATCACCTCTCTGGGTGCTAACAGTGAACAAGTTTTGAAAATATTGCAGAATAATCCTATCTCTTTCATCTCTCTCCCTCCATACCCCTTCTCCATCCTTTAGTCTAGCAATTTGGTTTTTCTTTCTTCTATGAGAGGCCTTACTATGGAAGAATTTAGTATTTTGATCACCTGATTTTAACCACATAACCTTGGATTGTTGCCTCCATAATATTTCATCTCTTTCTAGCCAACAGTGTAAATTATGGCCTGCTAATGGTCCTCCACTCTCAGATGTGCGGATCACTATTTTGTATCTATTAAAGGTGAACTCTTGCCTATTGTATCTTTGTGTGGACTCTTTTGAAAGATTGCTTGTTCCATTTCATCAGGTTCTCACTACACACAGATATTTTACTAATTACGTCTCCCATGTCAGCATGCCCAAGGTTCCTATTCCATGAATTTGCAATGACTTTTTCACAATCATCCGCTTCAATCCACATAGCTTCAAATCTGAATGATCTTCCACCACTTCTCTTGTATTTGTCTCCCTCCATCTGCATAATTATTGGTGCATGGTCCGAATGAGCTGCTGAACCATGTACAAATTTAACATTGGGAAACATATTACACCACTCATTGTTGGCTTGAAATCTATCCAATCTCTCACTGATGCTATTTTCCATTCCTATATTGTTCCACCAGGTATATTTAACCTTTTCATATCCCATATCAATCAACTCACAATCATTCACAATTTGTCTAAATTCCTCCATCTATTTTTCAGGTCCATCTCTACCACCTTGCTTTTCAGTTTTACTTAAGATCTCATTAAAGTCTCCAAACACTAGCCATGCTTGGTTTACTTTCCCCATCATCAACCTAAGTAATTTCCACGTTTCAAATCTTCTTGTATCTGAGATTGCCCATAGATTCCTCTTAACTACCACTCTCTACATACTCTCCCAGCTTCTATCATCCCTTCATAAATATGGTGTTTAGAGAAGTTCGTAATAGTCAATAGCATATCATTCTTCCACATTAGAGTCAAACCTCCACTACAACCTTCACTATCTATAGCTAAGCAACAATCAAACCCAACTGAAATTTCAAAGTCTCCATCCTCCTAATTGCGAATTTAGTCTTTTGCAGGAACAATATGTCGGGAACTTCCTTCTTGACTAGATCACGAAGGGCTTGAATTCCACGTGGATTCCCAAGCCCATGGGAATTCCAGCCTATAATTTTCATTATTCTTGGTGGGGCTGGGATCTAGCCTCTGCAGATCTAGCAATTTTAGTTTTTTCTTTCATGATTTCAGACTTAGGGTCTTCTTTCTCTATCTCTTTCCTCTTTTGTAGTTGTTCGTCTTCTCCTTAATCTGTCCCTTCATACCATTCCTTTTGTGCCATTGTTGTTTCCTGCCTTCAGTTGATCTATTAGGCCTTCCTCGTGGGCCCCTCCAAAGGCTCATGCAAGGCCTCATGTGGCTCCACACTCCCTTCTTCCTATGGCCCATTTACCCTCCTCTCCTTTTTAGATAACGGTCAAGTTTCATTCAAGTCAGCAACTAGCCTTGGTGTTTTTTCCTTCATAACTTTATATATAGACATTTCGCCATTTTTTCCTTCATAACTGCAACTAGCCCTGTTCGCATCCACTAACCAAGTGGAAGGCAATCTTCATTGAATGAATCTTTCTTGTTTTGCCAACAACTATAGTCCCTGTGATTTCGTCCTAATCTTCCACAAACATAACAGAAATTGGGGAGTGTCTCATATACAAATCTAACCCAACATGATCCATGTGGCTCTAGGTTGATTCATTTGCCTCTCATGAGAGGTTTCTTGATATTCAAGCGAACCCTTACTCGGAGGAATTCTACCCTAGCCACTTCCCCCTTTTCGACGTCAATCTCTTCCACACTCCCAATTATTTTTCTCCAATTAGTCTCCCAACATTCTCATTCATAGCATGCAGTGGTAGATCATAGAGTTGGATCTAGAACGAAGCTTCTGTAATCATGATTTTGTTTATTTGTAGCTCCCCTTCAATATCTTTCACCAAAACTAGGTGCTTATCAAACGACCATGGCCCCTCTCTCCTCACCCTTTCTTTCTCTATGCAATCTTCAAACTCTACTAGCATCAGTCGAGAACCCAAATCTTTAAACTATATTTTCTTCACTGGATGCTAAATCTTCCTCATTGTTTGTTTAAAAGCTTGATAGTTATAATGTTTCTCCGTCAATAGGGACACAATCAAGCACTTTTCACCTCTATTAATCAAGTTCTCAAGTAGGTTGGTATCAACCAAAATCTCCTCTTGTTCTTGCTCAAAGTAAGAAAGTTTTCTGCATAGCTCCTCTATGTTCTGAGTTCTCCTCCATTCCTTTCGCTTTGTTAATACCGTAGTCTTCACCTAGATCCCAAAGGACCTACCTCATAGTAGGATTGACACTCTGTACAAAGATAGTGAACAAGTCTTGAGAGCAAACCTCTCGAGAGGAAAAAGTGGTACTTGATTTTCGGAATGAAACAGTTTATTATATATATATATATATTTATATATGCATACACAAGTATATGTTAATGTATATAGTTTTATATTAAATTTTTAATGTATCTCACGACTGCATATCTAATACACTATGTGCATATAATACTTACAATTATAAATTATATATATCGAGTGGATTCGAACTCATACGAGCTTGTTCATGAATATTAATAGAGTCAAGTCGAGTTTAATACAATTTTTATTCTTTTATTATCAGTTTTATCATTTTATAATCAATCAAAATTTCACATTTGCGCATGGGCTCATTTAACAAATAAATCGAGTCTGAGTTGAGTTTAATCCAAGTAAGGTTTGAGTAGCCATTTCAGATTACAGTACTACCCGTGGTTGTGGGGGAGGGGGGCATGTTATTATATTTCTTTTCGATTTTTATTTTATTTTGAACGACGTTATATATACGATAGATATAAACTTTTGGGAAAAATAAAAAAAACATACACAAGCTCTTCTCAAATTATTATACAATTTCACAACATATTAAAACTTGACCCAATTAAAGAACAATACTCAATAAAATTGCAAAGCTCTCTCCCCCCTCTCCTGATGACTTTCTGTGACGCCCCGACTCCCACGTATAAAAAGCCTCGGGAATCATGACGTCAGGATGATGACAACCGTAGTCATACATCCCAACGATACGTGCTCAAATGTGTGCAACGTGCCACCAGAGCACCAAAGAGTCACAACGGTTAAAATAAATAAATATACTAAGTACCAGAATTTTATTTACTACAAAAATTATCCAAAATAAATATCCATAATTACAGCAAAAGCCAAATACATAAACAAGCGAGAAATAAATAATTTCTATAATCCAAAACAACAGCAACCACATGCCACCTTCTCTAGAGAGCCGATCCCACAAACTCCACAACCTCACCTGCACCAAAATCTACAGTACCATAAAACGGTACAGCAGCTAAGTAATAATCCAAACAATCTCCAAGATTAAAATACATTAATGCTACCAACCATGCATGCATATGATGTACTATGCACCGGATCCAAAATATCTTTTTTTTTTTTCAAAAAATGAATATTTTCCAATGCACGCCAAAATTCCACTTTGGCCCAAAAATAAAATCTGTCATTTTTCCAGAAAAACATTTGCATAAAAATATTTATAGGACACTGTAGGTAGGAATCACAGGCGGGACTCTACCACCATCCCTGCTTACCACCATCCCTACCGAATGCACCGTAGGCAGAAATCACAGGCGGGACTACACCACCATCCCTGCTTACCACTATCCCTATCGCGTGCATCGTAGGCTGGAATCACAGGCGAGACTATACCACCATCCCTACAGTTCCTTTCCACACTATGGTACCCGTTAGAGCACTGTAGGTTGGAATCGCATGTGGAACTCTACCACCATTCCTATCGCGTTCACCGTAGGAGGAAATCGTAGGCGGGACTACACCACCATCCCTACGCGTACACCGTAGGCGGGAATTGCAGGCGAGACTATACTACCATCCCTACTTACCACCATCCCTACAGTCTCTTTTCTTTTAAATCACATAAAATCTAGTTTTTCTTAAACACATGAACATGAATGCAATTACACGAAAACTCAGTTTTTAATTTACAAACATGAATATGCATGCATATGCAATGTACCAATCCAATAATAAATTCCAACAACCAATCCAATAGTAAATTCCAACAATCAATCCAGATCACAACACAACCAATCACAGACATAATAAACCAGTTAGTGCAAAAATATATTAAAACCTTAAAGATATTCAGGAAAATACTTACAGTGCTATAAAAATATTTTTGAATGATCACGGAGGGGCTGAAAGCACTAAAGCAGCAACTTCATAGTGTAAAAACACAGTGGCCGAAATACACAGTGAAATCCAAAATCACACGGGGCCAAACGAAGACTTGGAATTTATAGGATAGGGTCTAAGGAGGTCGGTGAAGCTAATGCTGGTGGCCTATGGCCGTGGGTGGCAGCCGAAATGGATGTTTTAAAGCCGGAAAGTTTGAAACAAAGAGGGTATTCGTAGGGGCGGCTCCGACAACGGATCGAAGCTGAAATTAGGTGGGTTAGGACGGCAAGAGGCCGGTGAAGAAGTGGTGAAGAAATGGTGGCCGGAGGTGGCCGGACAGCGGCACTGGAGCTCACAAGGCCGCACGGCTTCAAGCCCTACGTGGTGGCTCACGGCGACATGAAACGATCTGAAAATGGATGGGTAAGGTTGCCGATGGCTGGGGAGGAGGATGGTGCCGGCGGTGTCGACTACAGCGGTCGGCAACGGTGACAGCAAGGGGAAAGCTGGACTGAACGTGAGAGGAGAGAGAGAGTGCCAAGCTGAGAGAGAGGGTCGAGTGGGAGAGAAGGAAACTGGAGGGAAAAAGAAAGAAAAAGAAAAAAAAAAGAGAAAAAGAAAAGATGAGGGAAAATAAATGAGGTCCAATCCTCATAACTGGGGTCCCAAAAATGATCCAACAAAAATAATTTTAAAACCCATAATCTAACTAATTTAAATCAAATATCAATTTAAATGCAAAACAATAATTAATATCAAGAAAACACATAAAATAAATAATTTTCACAACTTAAAATATTATAAAATAATATTTCAAAGCTCTCTTAATTTTAAAATAAGAGAATAAATCCTTAAATTAATTAAAATAATTATTTTTTAAAAATACACTAAAATACAGAGTGTTACATTCTCCTCCCCTTAAATAAAATTTCGTCCTTGAAATTTGCGGGGTCAGACATCAACACTAAAGCAGTTACTAGATACAACACTAAACACACTAGAGAAGACCAAGCCATCAACAATTCCCAACAAGCTTGAGTAATACTCTCCCAAGTCTACTCCTATAGGCAATTCCATAGTACTCACATTAGTCTCCCAATACTCCTAGGGTGGCTATGAAATCTGAAATCTACCTTCCACAAGAACCTTAATACAACACCTAGAAGATTCCAATTATTTTCTTCACACAATAAACTGCTAACCCCAACCAACTCTTATGCTATAACTTCCCAAACCTTCCTTGAATTCTATACCTTTAGTAACCTAATGACGACTCTCAAAGTCAACTATCAATAAGCATAATTTGCACAACCAAAAGATTAATCTCTACTTACAAGTATCGACTCAAATTTTCAAATCACCAATAATTCCTTAAAATCAACACAAGATTTGAATCCTTAATCATATCACAAAACACCATTGAGTACAAGGTAGCTCAATACTAACTAACCAGAAAACTCTCATCACAATTGGTAGAAAATTCTTGATTTCCCAAAATCATAAATTAATACACTTTCCTCAAACTCATACAGAATTTCTTCTTAAATTTGAACTATCTATTATCCTTAAATTTAATATCGATCAATCCTGAAGCCTGTCACTAACCTCGAATTAATAACAATTATTTTCCTAGATCCAATCCAAATCTACAAGCCTCAAATAAAGACACAAAGTAAATCAACACCTTCAATCCCCAAAGAAATATCCTCCTTAAAATTCCTATATCAATACTCAACTCGGGTCAAACCTATTTTTTATTGATTATAGCCTAATTAGTCTCCAAAATAAATCAAGCTAGCACGCCAAGCCTGTATAATTAAAACTTAAATCTTAATACCAATAAATCATCAAATCTGCAATTCTAAAACCTCAAATTAAAATAGAATCACTTTTTAAAATCTGAAAAATCGAAGAACCTATATCCAGTAATAAATCAATCAACTCCCGAAACCTTTCAAAATCTAAGACCTTAAATAATAACCAATCGTTTCCTATAGTCTGCAGAACCCTGAACCTTTGGTGCTATTTTCATAAATCATCCTTAAAGTTTTTTGATCTTACAATCTCCAATTCTAAAGCCTCATCTCAAATTTCTAAAAAATCTAAAACCTCAATTATCCTGCGAAAGAGATCACCCAGACCATCACGTTCCAAACAAGCCTCAATAATACCCAAGCAAACCAGATTAATAAAAATTCAAGCCTACCACGCTAAATATTAATACCTAACAATGGTCTCCTCGGTCGTACCATCTTCCTACCATAGCGTAGCCCTTAACCCCACTTAAGTCTCCGGAAAAAAATTTCAGATAAGAGCAAAAGCAACACCCAAATTCAAACAAAATAATACGACATAAAAAAAAAAATTAAAACAAAGTAAAACCAATAAAATATAATAACAAGCAAAAAAATTAAAACCATTAAAAATAACATACTTCAAATTGAATAATTTTAAATCATAACTTTAAAACTTTCTGGTACTCCACCTAAGGGACATATGGTTTTACCCAGAGCTGAACTGCTCTGATACCACCTGTGACACCCCCGACTCCCACGTATAAAAAGCTTAGGGAATCGTAACGTCAAGATGATGACAACCCGGGTCATACATCCCAACGATATGTGTTCAAATGTGTACAACGTGCCACCAGAGCACCAAAGAGTCACAGCGGTTAAAATAAATAAATATACTAAGTACCAGAATTTTATTTAATACAAAAATTATCCAAAATAAATATCCATAATTACAGCAAAAGCCAAATACATAAACAAGCGAGAAATAAATAATTTACATAATCCAAAACAGCAGCAACCACATGCCACCTTCTCTAGGGAGCCGATCCGACAAACTCCACAACCTCACCTCACCTGCACCAAAATCTACAGTACCATAAAATGGTACTGCAGGTAAGTAATAATCCAAATAATCTCCAAGATTAAAATACATTAACAGTTCTTCTAGGTACAAGCGAATCGGTGGACGAATCGGTGGACGAATCTCACGTGGAACTGCTGCTGTCAGAGTTATTCAAAAAGATTAAAATAAAAATAAAAAGAAAGAAAGAAAACAAAGAGAAGAAAGACCGCCCCTTCGTCCGTGTCCCCTCCGAAGAAGAAGACTTCCCCTTCGTACAAATCCCAAGATTCGGTGGTGGTGCTCTCTCGTTCCTCCCTCTACTGTAGCTCAGCCAGTCTCCTCCGCGCACGACCCACATTCGAGATTTTGCCTGTCATCAAATCTTTACCGTAATCTTCTAGAAGAACCATAGTCTGCAAGGGTAAGGTGTAGTGTTTTCTTTCTTTGATCACTTATGTTCATTTCCCTCATCTCTACTGCTATCCACTCCTTTTATCCCTATCACTGGGTGTTCCCCTGCATAGCCGTCTACTTGTGTGTTCTATTAGTTTTATCATTGGGTGGTGTGTGTCCTTTTCTATGGACATACACATATAAAGCTTAAATGCACTCCGGATGTTTGATAAAAATTCCAAGACACACGTTGAATAGAATACGACAGGGATTACAAAACTGATTATGGGGGTTGAAAATAAAATTTGGAACAATGAGGTGTCTTGGGATGGCTTGAATGGGAATGCTTCCATACTTAATGTTTGAAACAGTTTATTTAACTATATTGTGCTCAATTGAATAGACACTTCTCTAGGTACCAGTAAGTGGATGTCGTTTTATGACCAATGAGATCTTCCCTTCATATCAAGAAGGGGTAGACTGTAGATTGGCTTTCTACTCTGTTATGTGTGTTGTGTTGTTGCTTTGCGTTTCGGCTGTTGGGTTGTAGAAGCTGCTTACTTTCTTGCATTTCTTTGTATGAATGGGTGCAAGTGGTATAGAGAGGCCCTAATTGCTATTCCGAAAATGAAGACCAGCCTTCTTTTTTAGCTAGAGTTGGTGTCCAACTAACATAACATGCTTCTAGTTCTTTTAGAAAAAAATAAAGTAACAAACAATTGGGGATTCACTTTTCTTTTTCCATGCATAAATACATAACAAAAATTAAAGATGCAAGTAAAAGACATGGAAATGCACCCCGTAGTAGTAGTAGTACCTTATCATCACAAGTGGGTGACATTATCTATATCTATGTGATGATGTGTTGAAAGTTGGTGATTCAAAACCTAAAAAATTAGGTCATGCCTCAATAAATTAAACGATATACGTACTCAAAGTCTTCCATGCTCCTTCACATGCATGCATATACGAACTCAAAGTCAACTGCTTTATTGAATCAATGCTTTTAGTTTGCTTTTCTTGTTTTGGAAGCATGGACTGTGATACCAACTATGTACCAAGACCCCATCCATGACCCAAACTCTAGGGTCAGTCAATGCTCTGTCCATTTTTACGCCCATTAATTAGAAGCCCCTTTCTGAATTAATCCACCAAGTTATAAAATAAAATATAAGCACTTATTTGGTTTTTTGTCATATATACCTTCAATAAGCACTCATTTGTGAAGCGACTTGAAAATAAAATGTACATGCATCTAGTTGCAACTTGAAGTTTTAGCTTGATAGTTATTTACTTGTTATCTTCACTAATAAATGCATTATTTTGATGTCGATTAGAATCTCTGAATGGTCTGTTCAGCTGAATGGTTGTTGGTGGTGCTTAAAACGATCCATACTTGTTTGGAGCTACAAAAAAGAATCTTTTCTTTAATATTCTATATGCTGAAGGCAGTAGCTCAATGTTGCAGTTATGATGAGGATGCGCAACATAGATCAATGGATACACCAATAAGAAGTGATTTGATTCAAGTTTGAAGCACTATATGTACAAGGGAAGGTGAAAGAGAATTAGGATTGAGGCCACTAGAAATGACATAGTGATCTGTAATGTTAAGGAAGATATGACCATTTTTTAGGAAGCTGCCAATAAGCTATTGGTTTACCAAAGTTTTGTTTAGTTTAGATTGTTAGAGGAGTTTTGGTTGTTCCTCCATTTGGGCAAAGTTTGCTCATGCTGAAAGAGTCTACTGTTTTGCTGCGTTGCCGTGAAGATGATCTTCACTTGGTGCAGTCTGTGATGGATTCAGTCGCACATAAATATTTTGAGAAAGCAAATGTTCATCCACCTCCGATCATAGTCAACAATAGTGTCTATCTCAAGTGTATGGAGTAGATCATTTTTTAATGTTTCAACTGTAATGGTACTTCTCAAGTGTTTTGGTTATGATGTACAAAAGGGGTATATGTAGGTTCATTAAATTAACATTTGTAATGAAAAGTTGTGTAATGAAAACAACTTGAGCACATGGTTTTGGAGAGATTCCATTGAAATGAGAAACAGTAGTTCTTGAATTGAATTCATAACTGACAAATATTACAGCAAATGAAAGACAAAGTAAACAAATATTACATGTCTCAAAAAGCCTAGTATGACTTTTTCTCTAACAAAAAACCAGCTTCCTTCCTTCTTACTCCAAGATTGTGGATTTGGGTGACTGTTGATAAGGTTGAACTTGCTCACAAATAAAAGCTTCAATATGCATCATGTGAAACCTTCACCCAAGTAAGAAACCTGTAATAGTCTCATGTCCACTCCAACGTAGATCAGCCATGCACTATGCATATATAACATAAGAGAAGCTACAATCTATCAGTGGTAAAAGTCTTAGAACTGCATCTTACAAACCACAAGTGGAAAAAATATAACCTGGACTTAATAACCTGCATCCTATAAAAAAAAAATGCATTGGAACATGAATCATGGTCTTCAAGTGGAAACTATTTAACCTGGATTTAACAACCTGTTCTCCAATCATCCTAGGTAATCAATATACATTCTCAGTTGCAAACCACTAGTACAAGCAAGCAAATCCCAATTTTCATACCAATAGCAAAAAAATGATTGAAAGCTAGAGGATCAAATTAAGTAGTACTCCTTCCCTTTCTCCATCTAGAGAATCTTTGATGGATTTTTATAACATTAAAAATCATCTAGAGATCTGAAATCCATCATTGGATTGGTAATAATGCCCCTGAGAATAATACAAATATATTTTGGCTCATAATAAGAATAAAAAACCACACAAAATGGGACCTGCTCATACCAAATATAAAGTAAACTTCAAACCTTCCTCATTATATACAAATAAACGAACCAATATGCTGCTACTGAAAACTTCTTCTCACAATATAACAACAGCAATGCTACTGCCTACTACCAGCAAAAATAAAGCAATCAAGCCTGAGAATAAAGCAATCCAAGCAATCCTTGTTCTGTTGCCATCATTGCCTAGAGTATCACAATAGGGCAAGTACAACCTAGTTCGTAACCAATAGAAATGCAACTACCAGATTACTAGTGTTAAGCCTGCCTAGACTGAGCACCACCATAGCGAGAAGGTGAAAGCGCAGAGCGTTGGTCTCTCATAAACTGTACGATCCCTATGAAGTCCCAAGTCTGGAAAAAAGAATACCCATGTAAAGAGTGCAGTTTTATTCTAGAGAAACGCAAGTAAAATGATAAAAGCAAAATCAAGTCAACTTATCATAAAAGGCCAACGCTTTGATGTAAGAGACGGCCTTGATAGTCAATTCGTAGATCGATTAGGGCTCCTTTGTGGGTTTGCATGCCATCCTATAATCTGGGCGGCAGTAGAAGAGCACAAATGAAAATAGAAGCACAATCGCAGACTCGCACAAATAGAAGCACAATCGTAGACTCGCAGATACCAGTAGCAGCAACTGTGTTCGCCTCGACAACAAATCACAGAGAAGAGAACAACAACTTAGGATCAGGACTTGAACCAAAAAATTGGGGTTAAACGAAAAATGGAAGCTTTTAGGTGGAAGAGAGAACGAGAATCGAAGGCCTGAAGAGAAGGCACGAGGAGAGGAGAAGTAGAGGAGAGAGAAGGCACGTAGAGAAGATGGCCAGAGAAGAAAGAAGGCATGCGGGGAAGAGGCTCAGAGAAGAGAGAATGCAAAACTTTGCGTTTCGAAATTTTCATTTATATTCAGATCCCGCCCAAAACTCATTCACATCAAGTAAAACCAAAACGATTCGTATCATTAAATCATTCCATGTCAGCTTCAGTCGGTGCACTTCGGTGCGCAACTTCGCTTGAAAGAATCATTTTCCATACATTAATGCTACCAACCAAGCATGCATATGATGTACTATGCACTGGATCCAAAATATCTTTTTCCCCCAAAAATGAATATTTTCCAACGCACGTCAAAATCACATTTTGGCCCAAAAATAAAATCCGTCACTTTTCCAGAAAAACATTCGCATAAAAATATTTATACGACACTGTAGGCGGGAATCACAGGTGGGACTCTACCACTATCCCTACTTACCACCATCCCTACCGAATGCACCGTAGGCAGGAATCACAGGCGGGACTACACCACCATCTCTGCTTACTACCATCCCTATCGCGTGCATCATAGGCGGGAATCACAAGCAGGACTATAACACCATCCCTGCTTACCACCATCCCTACAGTTCCTTTCCACACCATGGTACCCATTAGAGCACTGTAGGCGGGAATTGCAAGTGGGACTCTACCACCATCCCTATCGCGTGCACCGTAGGCAGGAATCGCAGGCGAGACTACACCACCATCCCTACGCGTACACCGTAGGCGGGAATCGCAGGCGAGACTATACCACCATCCCTACTTACCACCATCCCTACAGTCTCTTTTCTTTTAAATCACATAAAATTCAGTTTTTCTTAAACACATGAACATGAATGCAATTATACGAAAACTCAGTTTTCAATTTACAAATATGAACATGCGTGCATATGCAATGTGCAATCCAACAATAAATTCCAACAATCAATCCAGATCACAACACAACCAATCACAGACATAATAAACTAGTTAGTGCAAAAATATATTAAAACCTTAAAGATGTTCAGGAAAATACTTACAATGCTATAAAAATATTTTTGAAGGATTACGGAGGGGTTGGAAGCGCTAAAGCAACAACTTCATAGTATAAAAACACAGTGGCCAAAATACACAGTGAAATCCAAAATCACACGGGGCCAAACGAAGACTTGAAATTTATAGGATAGGGTCTAAGGAGGTCGGTGAAGCTAATGCTGGTGGCCTATGGCCGTGGGTGGCAGCCGAAATGGGTGTTTTAAGGCCGGAAAGTTTGAAACAAAGAGGGTGTTCGTAGGGGCAGCTCCGACAACGGATCGGAGCTGAAATTAGGTGGGTTAGGACGGCAAGAGGCCGGTGAAGAAGTGGTGAAGAAATGGTGGCCGGAGGTGGCCGGATGGCGGCGCTGGAGCTCACAAGGCCGCACGGCTTCAAGCCCTGCATGGCGGCTCACGGCGACATGAAACGGTCTGAAAATGGATGGGTAAGGTCGCCGATGGCTAGGGAGGAGGATGGTACCGGCTGTGTCGACTACAGCGGTCGGCAATGGTGACAGCAAGGGGAAAGTTGGACTGAACGTGAGAGGAGAGAGAGAGAGTGCCGAGCTGAGAGAGAGGGTCGGGCGGGAGAGAAGGAAACTGGAGGGAAAAATAAAGAAAAAGAAAAAAAAGAGAAAAAGAAAAGATGAGGAAAAAGAAATGAGGTCCAATCCTCATAACTGGGGTCCCAAAAATGATCCAACGAAAATAATTTTAAAACCCATAATCTAACTAATTTAAATCAAATATCAATTTAAATGTAAAATAATAATTAATATCAAGAAAACACATAAAATAAATAATTTTCACAACTTAAAATATTATAAAATAATATTTCAAAGCTCTCTTAATTTTAAAATAAGAGAATAAATCCTTAAATTAATTAAAATAATCTTTCGTTAAAAATACACTAAAATTGATAGTGTTATACTTTCTCAACCTCATTCCTTATTTTTTCAGTACATTTCGCTTGGAATAAACTTCTTGATTAAGTTTAGCGTTGTTTAGCAAACGCTACAAGCATAAGTTGTGTTCAGTGAGAAGATTATTGGTGGATTCCGAGGTGTTTTCAATTTTCCAGAGAGGCTGTTGAGTACATTTGTATCACGGAAAGAACGTAAAAAAAGTTAAAAACTCATCATCATTGGTGATGCAACAGTGGTTTGGCTGGTGCAAACGGTAGCTACTTGTGTCTCACCCATTGGTAGCAGTGATTTCTATAAGCCTTCATGGGAGGCTAATCGAGCTTTCGTGATGCCGCCTTGTGCCAAATTCTATGGCTGCTATTTGGTGAGTGTGGAGTATGGGGATGGAGTGATTGTATAGCTATAATAGCCCGCCAGAGATTGAGTGGATGGATTTCTTTAATCTGTCAGCATAGTCAGTTTCTTTCCCACTTGGGTGTAAGAAACACAATCTTATTTATTTGAGTTACTTAAGAGTGTGAGAATGACAAATGGTCTACGTCATTAGTTTCAGATGAATATTTAAGATTTTACGGAGCAATAAATAGATTTTCCTTTTCTCGACAACAACTTTTCAAAAACGCGTTTCATTTATTTGAGACAAGGTTAGGTTTGGAAGTTTCATTTCAACACAAAATTCTCATCTCATCATTACAACTTTTTCAAATTCTTATATAAAATATAATAAACAATTCAATTTTTTCAAATCTCAAAATAATAATAATATTAAAAAATAATATTTTATTCAATTTTTAAGTTTTATCTCAAATTAAAAATTCTTATTTCAACATCCAAACTTAACCTGGAGTTGAAATTCATGAAACAAAGTACACTAATAATTTTGTAGGATTATTTAGGATTTTATGGTGCAAAGTTATTTTCACAATTTTTGAAGTAAATAGTAAGTTCTGTGTTAGCGCCATGTAACACAGAGTCCAATCGTTTTCGGATCACAATGTGGAATGTCGAAATCAGTCTAGAGAAATTTTATTTGGACACTTGACAAGATAATAGCCACACTTGGTGAATAGTATAAGACACTTGATACCAAAACGAACTATGACATAGAAATGTGAAGAAAAGTAAGAAGAAATCAAGCTTTGTGATCATGCCACCTTAGCCAAACACTATTCCATCCAACCATTCGTTTTTGTGTCAAACCAAGAGGGTTTCAATCCTAGCAAAACTCCAAACATTTAGAATCCAATTGAATTCCCAAACACCTTATGGAAACCAAAACCCTATATTGTTTCCCACACACTAATTGAAGCCGGTTTTAGTTTAGTGTTTGATCACTTGATTAAATTACTTTTACATACTATTAATCAGTCAAATTCAAGTCATTACACCTTTATCTATTATTTTACACCATAGTATTTTGATTGGGCCAAGAAAAACTGTATTGGGGCTTGTTAAAAGTCAAAACCCAAAACCAAACCCTATTGAAATCCCAAATGAGGCCCAATATGTTTAGTCCCATTAAGGCCCACCGAAGCCCTCCAATTATGCAAGGCTTCTTGGAGAAGTTTCTCCACTACCATGAATTTACTTCCACTGCCCATTTCAACCACAAATAGTGGTTGCTGGGAGGACAATCAGCCACCTCACCACCACCCTATCACATGGCAGCTTCAAGGCACAAAACCATCTGTTGTAGCCCCTAGTTTTGGGCATATTTTGGTTGATAACCCATCACCAAAAAGTAACCCTCACATCCCCTATCAACCCCTTTAGCAGTATATGAGTCGTACATGGCTTTTCCCTTAGACTTTTTGTCACTTTTGAAACACTTTCTTGGCAAGAACTAAATGAGAGACTTCAGACAACTTTTCTGGTCTTTCTTGCTCGAATTTTTTGAAGATGTTGTAAGTAGATTCTCATACAACTCTCTTCACATAAGTTGTTTATATTTGATTCTAGTTTCCAATTATATATTTTTTGTGATTTTTCATGAAGCTATGGTTAGTGAAAAGCCTATTTAAGCATGCAAAGGTCATACTGGGCAAAAATCTGGACATTCTGTGATTTTTTTATTTTGTTAATGAAGTTATTGGCAAGATCTTCATCTAAATATGATGGCAGTAAATACTTCCTAACCATTGTAGATGATTTCTCTACGAGCACTTGGATTTACATGCTTAAAGCTAAATCTAATGCCAGATCATGCATAAAAGCATTTTGCAATCTAGTAGAAACCCAATTTCAAACAAAAGTCAAAATTCTTAGAAGTGAAAATGGTCTTGATTTTTAGATGAGGAACTTCTTTAATAACAAATGAATTATTCATCACATAACTTGTGTGGCAACCCCTCAACAAAATGGGGTTGCTAAAAGAAAGCATCAACATCTTTTGAATATAGCTCGAGCCCTCAAAATTCAATATAATCTTCCCAAAACCTATTGGAATGACTGCATCCTCACTGCAGCATACATAATCAATCGAATTCCCAGCCCTTTACTTTCGAACAAAACCCCTTTTGAATTCCTTTTTAGCATACCTCCCACCTATTCTCACATGAGAATTTTAGGTTGCCTACGCTTTGCTTCTACCTTATCTCAAAACAGAACCAAATTTAATCCTCGAGGAAGACAATGTGTCTTTCTTGGTTATCCATTTGGGATAAAAGGCTAGAAGCTACTAGACCTCAACTCTCAAACAGTTTTATATCTAGAGATGTTACTTTCTATGAATATGTTTTCCCTTTTCATCAAACCTCCCACTCATCACCACCTACATCACTCTCATCTCCCTTCTATTCTTCCACTCTCCCTTCTTCCCATTACACTTCTTTACCTTCTAGTTCAACTAATCTGCCCACCTCTTCACAAAATTCCTTCACATCACCTCCCTCTTCTCCTACTTCATCTAAACCAACCATTTTAGACCCTCCATCCCAACTTGTTCTCAAGAGATCTACTCGAATCAAGAGAGCCCCACAGCTTCAAGATTTTCACTATCAGCAAGCTAGCTCCATCTCACTCCCTCAATCAGTGGACATGGAAACTTCTACATCAGGTATACCCTTCCCTTTATCTTCTTCCATTTCTTATAGTCATTTATCTCCTGCCCTCTTTATTTTCTGCAACCATCTCATCAACTCATGACCCACACACATATAAACAAGCTACCAAGGACCCAAATTGGTGTAAGGCAATAGAAACTGAACTTGAGGATTTAGAACTTAACCAAACCTGGATTCTTACTGACCTACCCCTTGGCAAAGTCCCAATTGATTGCAAATATGTTTTCAAAACCAAATATCACTCCAATGGAATTGTTGAGAGAAAGAAAGCACGTTTGGTCGCCAAAGGTTTCACCCAATAGGAAGGGGTGGACTACCATGAGACTTTTTCACCAATGGTTAAAATAGTTACTGTCAAAACTATACTAGCCTTAGCTGCCATTAAGGGTTGGCATCTTCAACAATTTGATGTCAATAATGTTTTCCTTAATGATGAGCTCAAAGAAGAAATCTACATGAGGAAGCCACCTGTTACACTAAGGGTCATCCTGGCCAAGTATGCAAGCTGCTCAAAAGCCTTATGGCCTCAAACAGACCTCACGCCAATGGTATGACAAGTATTTTGCTTCTCTCATTTAATTTGGTTTTACTCAGTCCAAGGCTGATTACAACCTTTTCACTTGCATCACTGCCACCACATTTACAGCATTACTAGTATGTGTAGATGACATAGTAGTTGCTAGTAATTCTCTTGAATCCATCTCTACCCTCAAGACCTTCTTGAATAACCAATTCAAAATAAAAGACCTTGGATCCTTGAGATATTTTTTAGGCATTGAGGTTGCTCTATCTTCCACTGGAATCCACCTCTGTCAAAAAAATACACCTTAGATCTTCTTGCAGATTCAGGTTTGTTGGCCTCTAAACCTTTAAAACTTCCAATGGATCAAAACCACAAAATGAGCAAATCATGTGGTACACCCTTAACTGATCCTACCCCATATAGATAGCTTATTGGTCAACTCCTTTATCTCACCATTACAAGACCAAATATCAGCTATCCCTCACAGATTATCAGTCAATTCATGGATCACCCTTCCACCTCCCACTTTGCTATAGCCCATAAGCTAGGTATTGAGATACCTTAAAAACTCACTTGGTCAAGGGAGCCTCTTGTCCTCCTCTTCTCGCATCCATTTAAGAGAATATTGTGATTCAAATTGGGCCTCTTGCCCTGATACCAGAAAATCAGTCACTGGCTACTGCATTTTCCTAGGCCAATCCCTCTTATCTTGGAGATCCAAGAAACAAACAGTGGTATCAAGATCTTCTGCTGAGGCAGAATACCGTGTCATGCCCTCCATCTCTACTGAATTTACTTGGCTTAGACAATTGTTCATTGATCTGTCCATTCCTCATCCTTAAGCTACTAACTTGTTTTGTGACAATCAAGCTGCCTTATACATAGCAGCAAACCCAGTTTTCCATGAGAGGACTAAACATATTGAAGTGGATTGCCACTTGATCCGAGATCAAATTACAGAAGGTTGAATCGGAACTGCCCATGTCTCCACACAATCCCAACTAGCTA
Organism: Pterocarya stenoptera; assembly: GCA_003123785.1. Taxonomy (NCBI): domain Eukaryota; kingdom Viridiplantae; phylum Streptophyta; class Magnoliopsida; order Fagales; family Juglandaceae; genus Pterocarya; species Pterocarya stenoptera. Next base: position 43,830 of record QEOT01124058.1, read on the forward strand.
ATATCTTCACTAAATCTCTTACATCTTATCTACTTTATTCACACATTTCCAATATGGGAATAGTTAACATCTATTCTCCATCTGGGGGGGG